>PVJL010009553.1:0-48874 GCA_004026885.1 Lyroderma lyra
CAAGGCACAGGGAGAGGGCACAGGGAGGGAGCACGACAGGGCACAGGGAGAGGGCACAGGGAGGGAGCACGGCAGGGCACAGGGAGGGAGCACAGGGAGGGAGCACAGGGAGGGCACAGGGAGGGAGCACGGCAGAGCACGCACGCCGCAGCCGTGGCCGGCACTGAAAGGGTGAAGGCACATCCTCCTCACCCACGGGCAGTTTCAGTTTTCAAATCACTGCCAACTGCCCCCCCCCATTACTATTAATTTTTAAATATCCAACTCCCCCTATTAGGATGAAAATCGTCACCCCCTTTCGGCTGCCATGATGAGTGCGGTCACAGACCTGGGGCCATGGAGATCCTGCTCTTCTCCTCCAAAATGACCTTCCCGTCAAAGCTCATGGCGGGCAGCATTCCCTGCTGGAAGAAGACCACGTCCTCCTTCTTTAAACCGAAGTACCTGTGCTTGGCGAAGAACGCTGCTGTCGCCTCCATCGTCCGGCCGCTGGTCATTATGTACCTTGCAGGAAAGACGCACATCTCCTAAGCACCGGGCCCTGTGAGCCAGGGCACACGTGTCCTGCCTGTGTCCTCACTGAGGGAGGTGTCCTTCGTCCTGTCCCAGCACAGGCAGCACGAGCTCCACCCAGGGGGACGTCCCCACCACCCCACCACCCTTCTACGGACAAGTCTGCGCAACAACCCCTAATGTGACCCCTGCAAGCGAGCACCGCCAACCAGCTCACGTAAACGTCTGAGAACTCCGTGAGACGTGTGTTTTAAATGAAAACTCCCCATTCTGAACAAATACGGAGAGGGTAACTGCAACACATTCTGATGATCTCTTGTGGTTTTTATTTTATTTTATTTATTTATTTTTTTAATTCATTTTTATTGTTAGACTTATTGGGGTGACATCTGTTAGCAAGGATTACATAGGTCTCAGGCATACAATTCTACAGTGCATTGTCAGCTTGTTGTATAATAAGTTCACCCCCTAATGTGACTTCTCTTTCCATCACCTTATATTTAGCTTCCCCCCTCTTGTGGTTTTTATTCATATTAAAATTTTGAAATGGAATCTGGGCTCTGCTCACCCTTCATTTAAAATCATAAAAGTGTAATTACACTCTGTGCTCACGAAACCCAACCTGTGCCGGTGGGGCAGAGCAGACAAAATCCCCCAAAACCATGGTGAGTGGCCACAACAGCTCCGCCCGTAGTGGAAAGTGAGTCACACATGAGCAGGGATTTCTGTCTGTTCTGGAAGCACCTGGCAGCAGACACATTAACGCCTGCGGCTAAATCAAGGGAGACAGTGCTGTCGCGTCCCACCACAGTGGCTGTCTAACCAGCTGTCCTAAGTATCCTGAGCTCTGGGCATGACAGGCTCAGGCACGGTTCTGAAGACAAGGAAGAAAGGGGTGCTGCACTTCTCTGCCTAAGAAAAAGCAGAAATTCTGGGCTGCAAGGACAGAGGCACCCACAGGGCAGTCGCACGTCGGCCACAGAGGTGTCGAGGAGAGGAACCACGGCTCTCCCGAGCCAGCGCGGTGAGGGGACAGGCAGGAAAGCAGGAGGCACAAGGAGCCGTACGAGGAGTCAGAGAGAGGCCACAGCAGCACAGGCCAGGAGTGAAACTCAAGCCAGAGGGGGCCGAGGACACACAGCTGCCTGTCCTGGGGGTGCTGGCTAATGTGGGTCCAGGTGAGTGCTGGGGATGTGGCTCCGACGGGGCAGGAGGATGGGGAAACCAGCAGGGCCTCTGTGGGTCACATCGGGCGGGAATACAAGATCAGGGACTTGAGCGACCTCATGCCCACAGCTGTTTTCCCTGCAAACATGCTGACTCCCAAAGCCGCTCTGGAGAGAGATTAAAGAGCAAAATCCGGAACTTCTAAGAAGCGGAGCAGGATTTCCCATAACCGCCTGGTGCTTCGCGGACGGGCTCTGGCTGAGAACATGGCACTTGCACACGGACAGCCAGTGTGGCCACAGCAGAGAACCCAGTGGAGCTGTCAACATGGGGGACTGGGGGCGTGGTATGAGAAAGCTGGGTAACCTGGTCCTTAACGGCGCGAGTTCTTAGACCGAGAGAACACAATGGAAATAGACCCAGGCCATGAAGTCATGAGATTTCGGATGCCAAAAATGAAGGAGACCCTAAAAGCTTTCAGAGAGGAAGAGAAAGGTCCAGAGTCAGGACGGCAGCACCAGAAACAGCAGCCTTCAAATTCCAGAGACGTCCATTTTCACTCAGAAATTCTACACACAGACAAGCCAGCCTAAGTGTGAGGTTTCTAGGCAGGTGCACGAAGGGGTGAGTCTGTGCTGCTCATTAAGGCCACAGGGATCGTCTGCCTCGCTGTGGTACGCATTGCTCTTAACATAAACGGCCAACACAGCTCCGAGAACAGCAACAGGGAATACGTCGGCTCGTGCATACACCACAGGGGGACCGAAAACACGTGTACGCATCTGAAGACAGGAAAACACTGTAGGAAAACGGTAACTCAATAGGTACCGGTAACAAAGAATGAGTACAAGTCACGATGGACTTCTGCAGTGACAGAAGGTGCTCACAGTGGTCACCGTCGGCATGCAGACACTTCTGATGACGGCAAACTACGGCTTGAGCAGCGCTGACCAAAGTGTCCCCTTGTGTCACCGCACATGCCATTTCAGTTTCTTCCCAAAGTGCTGTTAGTAACCGGTGTTCTACAGGACACCACGTCCTTTTAAGGTCCCACCGGTAAAAGTCAGGGGGTGTTAAGTCAGGAGAAGGTGGGGCAAACTCAAGACAACGTTTTCGAATTTCAAATGCCACTTCAGCGTGGTCTTGCTCCTCGAACGACAATGGTGCTTCCACCCTTTTCTGTGACTGTCCTGCCTGTCGCGTGGTGACAGCAGCATTCATTTGATTAACGTCATCTTTTGAGCGAACGTCACACTACACATGGCTGCTGTAATTCAGTTCAACTTTGAAAAGTCACACCCAGACAACATCGCTTAAACTGTGTGGACACTTCTTTGTCACCCCGGCATACATGGTCCGGCAGAAGTAACACCCATTTTTAAATAATCTAAATACTGTTGTGTTACAGAATTACCAGCCTATGGTTTTGTAATGAAGAGTTGGTATGGACGACCAGCTCACAAAAAAGGCCGTTACTCCCGCCAGACCCCAGATATGCACGTGGAGTGCTTTAAACCGTGTGTGTTCAGACCCCCCCCCCCCCAACAAGACACAGCCTACCATGGAATGACGCACTGGGAGCCGTGGCGTTTTTCGGCTAACTGCTGGAGCTTCAGGATGCGCTCAGCCTGAATTTGGAAAAGTGTCTTGCGGGATGGCAAACCCACATCATACATCCCCTTGGGGTATGCAACACCAAGTCTTGTCCCTTGACCACCAGCTAGGAGAAGAACTGCCACTTTGTTCTGAGAAATCTGGAAGAGTCCTAGAAAAGAAAACACACGTATCATAAAACCTCTACATTTCAACCTTGCATGATTACACACACACGCACACACACAACACATACACACAACACAAACATACATGCAGGTGCACGTACACACATGTACACGCACGCACAACACATACATGCATGCACACGTACACACATGTACACACAACGCACACACAACACATACACGCACACGCACACATGTAATTGCAGATGTGACCACAGCTATAAGGAACAAGGAATCCACATGCAATCATGGATCACTATGTTAGTAAAAACATTTCTATTATTAAAAACTTAAATTTCTATTATATAACCAAACACCAAATTATGAATGATACACTTTAATAAACTAATAATTTTAGTTCTACTTATACTGGCAGGCAAAGCCCAAGAGATGTTATAAGTGTTGAAAACTTGACTACTTATTAGATGAGCAAAGGTCAAAAGGAGACATGATAAATAATTAGTTCATCAATGCGCGTGCAAATAGTCACGGCAAGCTACTGCCCAGGAGAAGAAAACACCCGCAGGAGAGCCATGTGGCACAACGGTGAAGCCAGGCCCCGAAGTCAGGACACCTGGGTCCGAAACGCAACCCGACTGACTGAGGTGGGGGAGCTGCCGGCACTAGTGATAGGAGGGGACTTTGTGGGGTGATGGACTGTCTTGTACTTTGCTTAGCGTGGTAGTTACACGGGTGCACAATCTGTTAAAAACTCCCGAGACTAGTGCACGTTCCTGCACATAATCGCTTTCATACAAGTACCAGAATCTCCCACTCTCCGAAACACAGCATCCCAGTCCTCACAATGGCAGGCTCTTCCCTTCGATAACTTGCTGCAAAAACCTCAGCTGGTTATGAATTTGCACACACGGAAGTTTCCAGCCAAGTGAAAAGGATATTACGTCAGTTACAAAGTCTCCTTCTCCACCCCTACTGTTTAAGTCACAAACATTGCTCCCTTGACAATAAGCCAAAAGGAAGTTTGCTTTGTACCTTCTTACACTACACTTGGTTATAATAGTTCCGGTCTTTAGATTAAATAAAAACTCACAAAAGTAGACCAGGTTCACAGATTTCCAACCAAAAAAAGGTCACAAAGACGACTCAAATTGCAGGAAGCCTGGACAGTTGCTCCTGGGCCCCGTCAGACAGGGTCAGAGCTTGGGCTGTCCACAGAGCGAATTCTCAGGCTCTGTCCCCGAAGACCGCAGGGTGCTCGAGGTGAGAAGACGCCTGTGTGCTCCAAAATGCAGGGGACAAGGGAGGATTCATGAATCCAAAGTCAGCCAGGGTCACAGTGCCTCAAAGCTGTCCATTCCAGGGGGGCCGTGTGGGCACCACCCAGACACAGCGTGGCAGGGGCTTTCCAAGGAGCCAGGTCAGCCACGGCCAAGCACTTCAGAGCTAGAAGGGCCCCTCTTGAAGGTCACCCAGTGACTATCCACGTTACTTAATCTCCAACCCCCTTTCAAGCAAAACCTCACGCAGATCAGATCCACGAACCAGGTCAGGCAGAACTGCTCCCACCTGTGAGAACCCACCTCCCTCCCCACCACATAAGTTTCTCTAGGGCTCTTTGCAACCCTGTTTGAAAATCAGTAACTCCGTAAGCCCAGAGAAAGATGGGAGAGGCACACAGAAGGCAGTAATGGCAGGTGCCCCTCTGTCTTATTTTGGAGGAAGGGAAGAGGGCAGGCAGTGCCACGAAGTAAGAACAGCCACATGCAGACGATGAGACTGTGTCTACCACACCGCTGCACGTCGATGAGAGTAGGCACGAATACCATCAAGTACTAGGTGGTGGAGGGGAGCAAATAAAAGCAGATTCCATGAGGTCATGGGCAATTTCTCTATAGTATTCCTGCTCTTTTGATATTATTTTTGCAATAAAGTAATGTTTTTGAAGAGGAAGGAAAAGAATTAGTCTGACCTTCTCATTCTACAATTGAGAAAGTGACGTCCAGACCTGCCAGGGAGCTCGCGCAAACATCCAGGGGCCTGGAGGGCAGCACACACTCACCCCTCCATGTGAAGGGGAGGCACAGACTGGGATGGCCACAGCTCCGAACTCCCCGGGAAAAGCTCCATTCTCAAAAGTGCTCATTGGTACCAGTCATGGGCACAGACACGCTTTAGAAGCAGCACCACTGGGGCAATTTAACAAACCTTTACTGACCAGTTTATAACCAAAAACCCTGTTCTAAATGCTGACACACAGCCAAGGAGATCAGGGCTGCACTCTGAGTTCACAACGCAGCGATGACGATGACTGCGGACAGCTCTCACTGCAGGTGGAGTGAAAGAAACCACTCAAGTCTCGCCACCCCCGGCACTGACAACAAGGGGGCGGGTCAAACGTGTGTGGGGAGATGTCTAGAGACTGGATGTACATCCCCCAGAAGCAGTGGCACTGCACCGCACACCTACAAGCAGCCTCACAGTGGTCCGGCTGGGAGAGGGGGGTCAAGGCTCCAGCAGGCCAGAAGGGCACACCACAAGGCTCAGAGCCAGGGAGTTGGCTGGCCAGGTTCATGCATGGACTGCAGATTGTGGGCGGGGACTGCAGGAGGGGGCGGAGACTGCAGATGGTGGGCGGGGACTGCACACGAGAATGGGGACTGCAGGCGGGAGGGGGCGGGGACTAGAGACGTTGCGGGTGGGAGGGGTCAAGGGAGGCTTCAATCTGAGCAGCCACGCAAACTCTTAGCGGGCGCTCCAGAGAGGAGCCTAAGAGCCGAGGAGGGAACGAGACTCCGGGCAACAGGAGGTGAGTGAGAGGAGGCGTGAACGGGGCAGCAGAGGCGAAGGAGCACGCAGGGACCAGCAAAGGAACACAGCAGAGCCTGTCACTTTCTGACCGGTCACCTGATTGGAGGTGGTGAGAAAGGGACGCTAGTTAGCAGCTCATGACCAACTCTGCAACAAGCCAGCACACGCGCAAGTACCTTCGTTCTCCCAGGCCTGCAGCTGGTCCTGGTCCCTGGTGGCACTGCCCAGCACCTCCCGAGGGACAGGCTCCATCCGCGCATCCACCCTCTCCTGCTGAGAGGACTGGCTGAACCCTTCCATGGCCTTCTGGAAGAAGGTGTTCAGCTCCTCAAAGTCCATGGCCTGCAGCTCTGCATAGAGCTCCGCCCGCTGGGCCTCGTCCAGCTCGTCCCAGAACTGCAGCAGGTGCTCCTGCCCCGCTGGGGACAGCCTGCACCTGAGGTCGTGGACGTCCATTGTGCCAGACAGCGCCGCTTCGTGAGCACTGCAAACCTACAACAGAGAAGGAATCGGTGGCAGGTCAAAGCCCAGCCTCGAAACCCAACAGATCTTCCCACTACAAGTGAGGACTTTAAAAAGCCTGATGTTGGGGGCTCCCTGGTGGTGCAGTGGGTCAGCTCTGGTGCTCTCAATGCCGCGGCCTGGGCTCGATTCCCAGCCAGGGAACGACGTCATGCTAAGACGTGAGTAATGTTTGTAAGACACCACACTGATGGGCATTCCACGCCAGACACTGCACCGAGCACCTTACCCACATGGTCTCAATTCCAACAGCTGTGTGATGTAAGCACTGCTGTCACCACTCCTTTCAGGTGGCAGAGCTGGGACAGAGCCCAGGCAGTCTGATTCCAGGGCTCACATTCAGCCACCCCTATACCATCCCTCTGACCACTAAGCTCCGACCGAGGAAACAGCTCACAGCTCATTATTTCAACTGTTCTCTTTCGAGAAGGAAATAACTGCTGTACTCAGACCACCTATCATCCTGAAAAATAACATTTTAACAGCAACTTGTGCAGAGAAGTGATGATGACGTGTCCACCATCTTTACTAAGAACTGGTCTCTAAAGGGACAAGCAGCACACACACAACCGTCAGTGGGTGAGACAGTACTTTCAAGAGCATCCTGTCACAACACAGCAAAATCTTAAAAAGTACAAGCACTAGAAGGGGATGAGGAAACCCTTCATCTGCTCGCCTAACAGACGAGCAAAAGCCTTCACAGAGGAGCACACACAGCTGCACCTCGGAGGTCAGCACAGGACACGGGAGGCGTGAATGGGAGGCGTGAATGCAGAGCGTTGAGGAAGGGGCATTGCACGCAGGGTGGCGGAAGTGATGGGGGTGGGGCTAGTGTGGGAAGAGCCCCGAGAACCCTGCGGAGGAGGAACACACAGGGAGCCACCAGCAGGCTTCCAAACACGCAGTGTCCCCGCACGTCCCAGCAGGCCCCCGCTGACAGCAGCTTTCACGACTCTTCTCATAAAATCGATTTCTAATTATGTGAGCACTTAGGACTGAGTGTGCCACACTCCCAACTTTACTTTTGGGTTGCTATTTAGATCTACTTCGAGGATAGATTACTCCGGGTGTGAAATGAACGATACTACCTACAGAACATACTTTATGAGTTACCAATGATTCACCACCAAATTACGGCTTTATCTTTATTTTACAGATGATTAAATAACATGCTCAAGGCCAAAAACTTAGAGACAGTGAGCTGGGACGTGAGCCCAGCTGTGTGACCCAGGAGCCCCGTGCTGGTCACCCTCCCAGCTGCGCTTGCTACCTCTCTTTTCAATGTGGCCCTGAGGTGAATTCTCAGTATTTCCTCTGCTTTTCTGAGACTTTGTTCTATAATGGAAAGATAGGTATTAGAGTCAGGGCTTTCTGGGTTATAATTCCTGTTTTTCTACCCACTGGGTAAGCAGCCTTAGGCAAATTACTTAGCCTCTTTGTGACTCAATTTGTCACTGTAAGGATGATTTTATTTATGCCTCTGAACCTTGTGATGAAGATTTCATTATCACCATCTCACAGATGAAGACAGCAGAGTTCAAACTACCGGCTACTTGGCCTGAGCAAGAGTCAGGAGTTCTCTCTGATTTCCACACCCACAGACTGACTTCAGGCTACAGTCATGTGGGGGGACTCTGAGGACAAGGGGGTCTCAGGAGATGGAAAGGACTGAAGAAAGGATGGGGGTCTTGGGTGACATGCAAGGTTTAACTGCATCCCACACTGATCATCAACAAGCTTTCATTTTCCTTTCATGTAGAAACTACTGAAATTCAACTCAACTGAACTCCCCAGATGAGAGATGACGGTGGCTCTGAGGGCAGTGAAGGTGGGTGTTTAAGGCAGACCCAGAGGGTTAGGCCATGGGCTGGGTGTGGAGTCAAGCAGTGATCCCATGTGCCCGGGATCAGATTTAGACGGGCACAGATTTAGAGATGTGTGTGGAGAGTAGGGGAATCAATCCCCACTCTTGGTCACGTAAGTCTTAGATGTGTATTAGACATCCCAATAGAAATGCTGATGGGATGGCAAAATGCAGTCTACAGTTCAGAGGTCATCAGTAGGCATGATATTAGGCTTTGGACTCAATGAAATCCCCCAGGGAGTGCAGACAGATGCAAAAGCAAAGCCCGTGGACTGAGCCTGGGCTCATTCGGGTACTAAAAGGCATTTCTTTTGCGCGATGTAGATTTCAAGAGATATGATGCCATTATTTTTTAATTAAAAAAATACATCATGTAAAAAAAGGCAGCTGAGAGAAATAGGTTTCTATTGAACTGTTTTCCATGGAATGGGGTCTTTCCTAAAGTATCACCTACACCACTGTCTTGTCAGGTTTAAGGGAGCATTCTAGATTGGAAAGCTCAGCGGGGAGCCCGGTTACTGAAGGACAGGAAGTCCTCGTCTCGGTCCCGCCCCATCATGGACCCTGTGCCTGGCATGTCACCCTCCTGCACACACGTTTCCTCACGAAGGTAATACAAGCAGCCTCTCTCACACAACTTCAAATCAGAGTTGACGATGCAAAGTGCGTTGCCTGCTCAAACACACGTGCGAACACTGTAACAGGCACGTCTAACCTGCCACCCAACACAAATTCTTGCAACGTGAGTTTTTTTGGCAACTTTCTTTTTTTAGCTCATCAGCTATTGTGGGTGCTAATGTATCATATGTGTGGCCCTGGGGAGCCACAAGGTTGGACACGGCTGATACAACGTTTTAATACATAAATCAAACTTTTTAAGTCGTTGCTACCTGAGCCACCTTCAGATGCTTGAGGAAATGAATCCTCTGATATGGCTGCAGGCCCACGGGCCCTCTGCAAAGGCTGACAAGGTCACCTGTGCTCATGAGCAGCACATGTGAACCTTTCTGAGGTAACTGGCATACCTGCGTTTCAGACGAGAGTAATTTTTCTGTTTTCTGAGGCAGATGGGACCGCTGACCACTGCCACGCCACAGAAGCGGTGCCACCTTCCGCACTAATTCTGATAAAGGTGCACGGGGCGATGCTGGGCAGACTGAAGAGGGAATCGGCCCCGTCGGAAACAGCTGGAGATCTGCTGGGGAAGTTATATCCCAGAACTCGGCAAGGCCCACGGTCGAGCACGCGCCAGAAACGGCGGCGAACCTGGCTGCAACCCAGCCCTGCCAAGTACACCTTCCTAACGCACGGGCGCGGCTCTGCCTCCCCTCCCCCCACTCCTGGTGGTCCCGCTCCTCCCTCTGCCCCACCAAATGTGAGTAAACCTCCTGGCGCTTTTCTGAAACAGTCTTGGAGCCGAGTCCGTGACCCCTGGGCCGCCCGCGGGGCAGCCGGCTCCTCCCCCTGAGGCCCCCGAAGCTGCCCTCGGTCCCCACCCAGTGGATTCGCCTAAAGGTCCGCAAACGGAAGCACCCCGTGATGCCACAGCCCTGCCGCCGTGCTGTCACCCGATGTCATGCGTCCGCGCAAACTGGTCCGCTCCGCACGTGCGCGTCCCCCGCCCCGACCCCCGGCTCGGCCCCCGCAAGCCCGGTAACGGAACCAAACAAAAGGGGGCGCGTGGGTCTGTCCCCTCACGGCCGCGCGACTCGCCCCACCGCGCGGCGCCCCGGGTTCCGCCAGGTCGGCGTCACTGTCCTAGGCCCCGTCCCCACCCACGTGGGGCCCCCTGCGACCGTGGGACACACGCCGGGTGGCCCCCGCACCGCCCCGCGGGGCCCCCACGTTCCCGGCGGGTCACCGAGGACGGCGGCGCGCGGGGGCCTCACACCAACCTCGGCGCGACGGCGTCCGCGTGGCTCCGGATCCGGCTCGGCGGCCCGCGCCCGCTCCGCATATATACGGCGGCCCGGGGGCCGGGCGGCGGGGCCCGGGGCTGCGCCGGGGGCCGGGCCGGGCAGCGCCGCCCGCCAGCCCGCCCCTCAGGCGCCGCCACAGCCGGCCGCGCGGAGGAGGAAGCGCCGGCTGACACGTCAGCGCCGCGCCCGGAACGGGGCGGGGCCTCGCGTAGGGGCGGGGCCAAGGAGCGGGCGGGACCGAGGGGCGGGGCGGGGCCTCGCCCGTCACGCATCCTCCGGCCCAATGCGGCGGCGCTGGCGGCGGTCCGCGCGCGGCCCCGCCCAGGCGCCGCGGCCATGGACCCGCCCACGAGCCGCGGCTCCGCTCTCGCACGCCGAGGCGCCAGCTGCTCCGCGGGGTTCCCGCCGCGCGGACCTCTCGCGGCGCGGGTCCCTCGCCCGCCTGCCGTCGGCTGGTGTCCGGCAGCACCCCGACTGCCGGCTTCGTGGTGTGTGAGGGCCCCAGAGCGTGAGACCGGGCACGTTCACTCGTGCACAGACAGGCCCGGAAGGAGATACGCCGCGCACGCATGGGCATTGGGTAAACTGAGGCAGAGGCCGTGAGCCCGGGTGGGCTCCATGCGACTGCGGACGCCGGCTCCCTGCCGGCACGAGTCGGGCCCGGCTGTCCGTTATGCTGAAATACCGTCAGAGTCAACAAAGCGTTTCAGACGTTGAGGGGCCCTTCCTCCTGCTTGCGTGCAGCTGGCCTTGTCCTTCGTCAGTTGCAAAATCACCGGCGCCGAGTAACAGAACAACAATTGCAAAACCAGGCTCCGCATCAAGTTACGGAGGAATCCACAGCCGCCAGGTCTGCCTTCACGAGGCTGAGAACTCCCACAGTTTCACCCGCTTACCTTGACGGATTCACGAGGCTGTGGATAAGAGCGCGGGGTCTGAAGGCAGGAGAATTCCAGCTTCCTTCCTGCTTGTGAGTTAATTAACTCTAGGCATCAGTTTTCTCATCTATAAAGTACAAACTATAAAAAGAAAATACCCTCAGGGTTGTGTGGATTAAACCAAACAAGACAAGGAATGACTGTAGAGCAGAGTAGATGTCGGTGTGTCTCCAGCCCCTGCATACCTTGATATGCTCACCTCCATCCCTGGCTCCAGAAAGAACATTCCTCTCCGATATTCTGTGATAACCGAGAAGAAAAGCACTCTCATTAATGATGTCCTGGACCCTCTTAAAGAGACCCAGATGTCTGCCTGCAGTGATGTTACTGAGCATGGCATGGTGACTTTTAGTGACAAGAAGAGAATTTAGGACAGTTGCCTTCTGAAAATGTACTGATGGTTACTCTTCTACTTGGCTTCTCCTGAGAAACAGATATGAGAGCTTAGAAAAACTTGAACTAGACCCAGATTCAGAATTGCAGTTCATCCCTTACGGGCTGTGTGTCATTGCACCTCTCTGAACCCCCATTCCCTCGTTTATAAAGTGGGGCTGGTGCCTGCTTGACCTGGGTGTAGTAAAAATTTAATGAGAGGGAATCTAAGATCGAGTCTGGAGTACTGGAGGCATTCTATAAATCTTAGATGAGTGAATGAACCAAGACCAAACTCATTCTTAAAGAGTCCTGTAAAGAAAACAGGTGGACCTGGGGCCCAGCCTTCGTGTTTTCAGTGAACTATTATAAAATCAAATTTTTACTTTTACCCTTTTTGCTGAATTTTTCTCTAGTTATGAGGTTTATAGAAAAGGCCTTAATCACCTCTTGCCAGATAAATATACAGACACTTCTTACACTTAAGGGTTATATCTGTCCTTGAGACAGTTTTTCCATACGCACAGGTGTTTAAGGGCTAATGGCAGAGAGCACACATGAATGCTCATTCTGGCCATGATTATTTAACAGCAGACTGAAGGTAGATCAGCTGGTGCAATTCGACGAGAGAACTCATAAGAGGCCTCAGAATTGGGAAAGAATAAGTAGAAGTACCCTGTTATCCAATAAACGAGCTTATACCAGGAAAACCCTGGAGAAGCAGTGAGACGAAGTCCGACTAGGAGAATCGATGATGAGAGCAAATCAAAAGATTTCAGCAAGGTAGCAGGCTGCACAATGAACTCACACAAGTCAGTGGTCTTCACATATGCAAACAGTTACTCAGAAGACATCGTGGTAGATGCACCCCCATTCACAAGAACAACAAAGAAAAATAATGGGGGAGTTCCCTGGTGGTGTAGTGGCTAAGGCTTCGGTGCTGTCAACACTGTGGCCTGGGTTCGATTCCCAGCCAGGGAACCGCCCACTTACAAAAATAATAATAATAATAATAAGCTATCAGTCCAACACAAAATGTGCCAAACTCCTACGAGGAAAAGTAGAAACTGCTCCTGCACAAAAGATACTTGATCCAATGGAAAAACAGCCCTTGGCAATTTGTAAATTATACTCCTTGTGAAGTTATAAATTTATGAATTGGCCAAGTTGATGCTAACGTGGTCATGGAAAAAGGAACAGGGAAGAATGGGTAGGAAAACACTGAAACGGCCCAGATGCTGAAATACGCTAGGAAGCCGCTGCCATTCAGACTGCGGGGCTGGCGCCTGAACGGACCACGGCACACGTCAGACGGTCTGAGGTCCACCCAAGGCCCGCATCACAGGCGTGGCTTCTCAAACCGCTTTTTCGTCAGGGGGACACTTGGGTAGCCGCTTGGAAGGAGAGAAAACCAGACCCACACTTCGCACCATTCACGAGAACAAAACTCCAAATACGTCAGCGATCTGAGGGTGAGATACGACATCACAGCAGACCTATGTGAACCTCTGTGGGTGTACTGTCAAAGGGGGAAAGCAAAGTGCAAGTGAGCACCCATAAACGAAAAGACGGGAAACTAAGGAAAACATCCACCCATCTGCTTATTTCTGGGGCAAAACAAAGGAGAGAAAAACCCCAGAGGAACAAACCAGACAGCAGGGAGGTCAGTACCTGCAGGGTGGGGAGGGTAGCTTTGAACCTCTGGAACCATGTTAATGCTTTACAGCTTCAAAAAAACAAAACAAGAACAAGACATAAAGTCAACAAAGGAGGTAAACAGTCAATACTTTAGCGGTCACCTGGGGGCCGGGGGGAGGGGAGCCAAATACATGGTGATGGGACGAGAACTGACTCAGTGGTGAGCACACAGCGTAGCATTGTGCACCGGGAACCTGTGTCATTCTTGTTAACCGACGTCACCCCAACATGTCTAACAATAAAAACAGAAAAAGGAGATTGAACCCTGAGATAAAATTAAATGGAAGCAAATCAACCGAGCTGGACCTAAAATAAATTTCCCCCAAAAGACTCCTGGGGAACTCCCCCAGATGACTTGTGAGCACAGGACTGGGCTTTTGCAGCTTTATTGAGGCTGACTCATGAGTGGCATAAACCACGGCTGTGTCACACGCACCAGCCGACGATTTTCAACGTGTGACGAGACCTGTGAGCAGAGAATGTGACCGACACACCACAATGAAAACACAAAAGGAACCACCGACGAGAGCACACTGCAGGCTGTCCCCACGGGATGGTCAGCAGTCCTGGAGGTGTTTCGTGTACAGTGCAGGAGAGCCGATGACAGTGACCGGAAGACGAGGGGAGGAAATTGCTAATGCAGACAGGGAGAGGCGAGCACTGCGTCTTTGGTGGCAGAGTGCCATTACGTCACCAGGGTGACATCGTGGCTATCCCTTCGAATTCAGGAGTAGGTGTAGGTAGTGTGTCTGTGTGACAGAAGTGTCTGTCTGCGGGGACGTGTGAGCCATTCGTGACTTTGGGTAGAGGGTACGAGGAGCTTCTTTCTCCTGCTCTGCAATTTGTCTGGAATGTGGAAATGGAACAAGAACTTAAAAGTACAAAAAAATTAAACCTGAGCTGGTGGCAGAGTCCTCTGTCAGCCTGAACACAAACGTGCATCTTGATCCCACAGAGCACGGGGCTCTGCAGGAGGGGACCAAGGTGTGGCTGTCAGCAGAGTTTGCTGTCCCAGGTCACATGCCTGCTGGCACCTGTACAGGATGCCACATCACCCGGGAGCTGTAAATGCCACAGCAGTGCTCTTTGTGGTGGCAGCCGTGTCTCCTTGGGACAGGAGCAATGACGGAAGTGCTTTTCTCTGAGCCTCAACCCTCCAGGTGCAAACAGCGAGGCGAAGGTGAGCACCGTGACCTCGTCGTGAAGCGGGGGGTCCCCTGGAACCCCCTGATGCTTACGTGGAGGTCCTGGGGTTGAGCTGTTCTCTTAAGAACAAACTGGCACGTTTTCAGGATTGAATCAGGAACCAAATGTCTGCTCAACTGGGCGCTTCTGTCAGGTCTCGCGACGGGGACCACGGGGAATCCAAAGGGAGGTGTGTGCTCAGGACTTTGTAGAACAAAAACGAAGAAAAAGATGCTCCTTCTCCGAGCTGGGCGGCCACAGCGCCACAGTGAGAGCCCAGGAGTTCAGCTCGGGGGAGCGGGTGACGAGAGGACAGGCCAGCACCCCAGAGAACGTCACGGAGACAGGGACAGCTGCGCCCCTCGAAGGCGGCCCTCGCTGTCCCCGTCCCCTCCCCAGCTGCTGCTGCTCCTCATGAAAGAGACCTAGGAATCGCACCCGGGGGAGGGACGTGGGCGGGGACATACAGGGGACACACGCGCCCAGGGCTGGCGCCGGCGAAGCTGGGAAACCGGAGGCGTCGGGCGGGCCATGTGCACCGCAGGGGCCGTGCCCCCCGGACTCCTTCCTTACCTGCAAAGCTGAGAGGTGACCCGCCGTACCTGGGCGTGCTGGGGGCTCGGGGGCAGGGCCGTGAGCACAGCAGCTCGTCGGAGAATGTTGGGCGACTCAGAGAGCGAAGGGGGCACAGAGGGTGAAGACGGGGCGGGGGCAGCCCGTGCCGACGTCCCACGGGGCTCCCCGGTGCGTTCAAGGGACCCAGGCTGCTGGGGACAATGACACGTCGGTGATGCTTATGTCCTTGTCGCTGCGTTTTCCTGAACTCGCTGCGTCAAAACCGTTTGCTACTTGGGAGGATGTGCGTTTTTGGCTCCGGAAGGGCAGGCGTGTGACGCAGCCACCCACACCCGGGGGGTTAGCGCCAGCGGCGGGGGGTCCCCTGGATGTTTCTCACGGGGAGCCGGTCTCAGCGAGGCTGCCCCGAGGGGCCCACCCCACTGTCCCAGAGGCCACAGAGCGTGTGGCAGGACCCAGGTGACTCCCCAGAGGCGCGACTCTGCTCGCGGTGGCGTCCAGGGTGGACAGGCGGGCGGTGCAGGGATGAGGGATCCGCCGAGCTGTCCTCACGTCCCAGGACATGCGCACGACCCTGTCCCAGGGGCCTGCCTCACTCACCACCCCTCCCACGCTGGGAGTTTCTGTCGCTCAGGGCGTGTCCTGAAATATTGGGAAATAGCAACCACGCCCTGCTCAAGGACGTCGTGTTCACTCAAACGACAGCCCCTTGACGGAATGCACCTCGTCCCCCCACCTTCTCTGCGGGTTGTTGCCAGGGTTTCAGTTACACACAGTTAAAAATATTAATCAGAACATTCCAGAAATCAACAGTGTGTTTGACGTCACACACCGTTCTGAGGGGCGGGATGAGGGCGCCCGTCCCGCTGCGTCCCCGCCCGGGATGTGAGTCACCCCTCTGGCACTGGTGTCGCCCACCGCTGTGCTCGCGTCACCCTCGTTCTACTCAGTGACGGCCCCACACAGCAAGAGCAGGGGGGCCGGCGGCTCGGCCACAGCAGCCCCAGGACCGGGCCCCGGGCTACCCCCGGCCTCAGGCATCCACTGGGGGTCCTGGGACGTACCCCCACATGGATAAGGGGGAGGACTGTCATTCAGGAGGGGACAGAGGGGACGGGACGGGGAGAAAGGAGGGAAACGCGTTGGCGTGCGGTCGTCACGCCGATGACACGGCCGGGGGACTCCTGCCTGAGTGCCTGTGGCCCGGGAGAGCCGACTTAAACCCCCAGCAGAGGAGGCCGGCGGCGTCCGTCCACCTCCCTGAATTCTGAGAACGCGAAGCCTCCCGAGGGGCCAGGTTTGCGCGAGGGCAGAGCAGGCGCCCGCGGTGCTGCTTCTGGGGAGTCCCCGGGAGTGTCGCCCGGATGGTCCAGGTTTTGGTGTCAGATTCCCCCAACCCCGGCCCGTGAACTGGGGGTAACACGAGGACCTACCCACGTGGCCACCTTGGGGGTTCGGATTTTTAAAGTGCTCAGAGCAGCTTCCGACACAGCAGAGCGTGCGTGCTGGCTCTCTCTGTCGTTGCTTTAAGAGTGACAGTTACTGAGTGGGGCTTCTGGGCCTCAGGTATTGGGGGCAGAGTGGGCGGGGGAACCCCACTGAGCCCTCCCGTGGGTGTGGGTGCACTGTGACCTGCTCTTGACTATAGGATGTGGAGAAGGTGGCGGTGGGGTCACTGTCGGGCACACTGCTGGGAGGAGCAACGAGCTGCCACACTGTGAGCCCCTGGGGAGACTGCACAGGCCAGGGAGCGGCAGGTGGCTGGGAGCTGGGCGTGGCCTCCGGCAGAAGCGCAGGTAGACCAGAAGCCCTGAAGTCCGCAGTCCTACGGCCCAGACGGTCTCTTCTGCCAACGCACTGTGCACACTCGGAAGTGAGCACATGGCCCGGTGAGACCCCAACGCAGGGGACCAGGTGGGGGACCAGGCGGGGGACCAGGCGGGGCACCAGGCAGGGGGGATCAGGGAGGCCGGAGACCAGGTGGGGCACCAGGTGGGGGACCAGGCAGGAGAAAAGCAGCCATTTCATCTGCTCTCGCCTCCCATCACCAGCACCGCACGGACACCGTGGGTGGCGTTTCCGTTGTCCACTCGCTGACCCACTTCTGGGTGACGATTCTGTGTCCGTCCTCAGAGCTCTGTGACAGCTCCCCTCACTGAGGAAGCAGACCAGGACTTCCACGAGCTCCTGTCAGCAGGCCCACCCCCGACCGGGGCCTGGACCCTCACGTATCTCCCAGAGCTTCCAGCGAAGCCCCGTGGTCCCATCCCGTCCCTCCTGCTGCTCAAGATACGGCTGCACAGCTGCATTCCCTAACGGGTGCGCCCCCACCCGCGCTCCTGACGGTCCTCTTATCCCTCCCCACCCCCAAACCTGCTCCCCTCCTCGCTGGGGGGTAAGCCCCCGCCCCCGTTCCCCAGGCCAGCTGCCTGGGAGGTGTCCTTGGCACCGTCTCGCCTCCCAGATCCCATCGACAGTCAGTCCCATGGCTCTGCCTTCAGTTGTGTCCAGAATCCCAGCAATTCTCACCACCACCTTCTCCGTCCTTGTCTAACCGGCCTCACGAGGCCCCCTGCCCCCAGCACAGGCTCCCGGTCTCACCCGGCCCCCACTTCACCTGGTCCCCGCTCCCAGCCCCCAGCAGGAACCTGCTGTGATGGACCCCGTGCCCACCCGAGAGCCCGGTGCACGGCGGGTGCCGCCTGAGACGCCCTTTGGCTTTCCTTGTGATGAAGAAAGGCTAAAATTCAGAACCAGAGACGTGCTGTTAAAAGGCTTTTCTTGAACTTTTTATTACACAAGCACTGACAACACTGACGTTTGGTGTGTTAGGAAGGAGGGAGGGGCATGTGACGGGCCCCGGGGGTGACTTCCCTCCAGAACTGGGGCGGGGCTGAGGGGGCATCGGCCTGGAGGAGGCCCCGCCCCTGGCCCTGGGGAGGGGGCGGAGCCACAAAACTCACCTCCTTCGTGAGATCAACGGCCCAGAAGCCCCTGTTGCGGGGCAGTTGGGGACGCACGGGTCTGAGGTTCCCACCAGCCCCGGGGAGGCACCCGGGAGGCGTCGGAGGGTCAGCAGCTGTGCACAGAGCGGGGCGGGGTTGGGGGGCTCAGCCACTTAGACCAGGAGCAGCGGGGACAGACGAGCCACCCCGACGCAGAAGTCGAAGCGACGCGGGGCAAGGTCAGAGCTGCTGTTGCGAGGGGACACTGGCTCCTTTGGTGGGGCACCAGGACTTCCCTCAGGATCAGCATGCACGACGGAGGTCAGCAATGACACCTGGGTAGCAGCGATGACACCGGCAGGCTGACAGTCTCATCCCCGATGACAGGGAGGCTCCCGCAGGGTCTTCTGTCTCCTCAGGAAACGCCGCCTGCAGCCAGGACGTGGGCCCCCGGGGTGCATGTCCACGGGCCAACGGGGTGGGGGGCGCTGGTTTCTCCGCTCAGTGACGTCAGGACCCGGACCCTGGGCTGAGTCAACGCCTGACACCCCCACCCCCGCCCAGAAGCCCGGGGGGTCAGGCTCGGTCTGGGGCCCGCCCACCCGTGGCTCAGCATCACGCCCACCCACGGACCAGGAACCGTGTCCCCCAAGCTCACGCCGTTATGTCCCTAGGACGTGTGTCCGTGACGACGGCCCTTTGGGCGGGGCCTGCCTGTTGCTTTGCCCCAAGGCCAGGCATTCCATCAGAACCTGTTTCTGAGGCGCCCTTGCAGCACGCCGCCCTCCCCCGCCCGGTCCACACCGAGTGACAGGAGACACGAAGGACATACACTCGGTCTTCCCCCCAATTTTGAGCGTGGAATGTGTAAGACACAATGAAAAACAATTCTTAAAACATCTATTGTGGGTCTGTGACACGTGTTTTCAAGGCCTGCATCTGAAGGCAGGTGGCATTGCTGTGACAGTCACTATTTGTCAGGCAAACGCAGATCCTTAGTGATTACCGAGACGCGAAGGATAAAGCCCAGTCCAGCCAGGACGGCTTCCCCTAGGGAATAAAAGCCCCTTTTTCCGTGAAGTGTTAGCATTTGCTCACTGACACGGGGCCCATTTAAATATAGGACCTCGTGTCCTCTGCAGGGTGCGGCTGGGCCGGGAGGGCAGGCTGGAGAAGGGTTGGGACAACCGGGGACACGGGGGTGGGGTGGGGTGTGCTGCACACTCAAACCCCCGGCGGGGGGGTGCGTCTCTTCTGAGGAGATGCACGCTGAAGGTCGTCGGGGTCGAGTGTCTTGAGGCAACTCTGAAATGGTTCATGCACCCGAGGTGGCCCGATGCCAACCCCAGGCGGACGCAGGTCAAGGGCACACTGGTGTCACCTGGCACCGCCGTCCGGCCCGACCTCAAACAGGGTCTGTGAGGAAGCTGGCGCACCCGGCGCTCTGCCCACCCCGCCCCAGGCCGTGCCGGTCAGCACTCGGGGGCCCTGAATGTGGAACTAACAAGCACCCCTGACGCCACCGAGACCGCGCTGCCTCCTCAGCGATGAGCCTGGACGTGCGTGCGCCCCTCGCTTTAGCGCACGTTAGACAGACGAGGTGCCTCTTTAAACAAAACAGGGCAATGGGGGGCTGGTCTCCCCACAGGCTCTCCGCGGCCTCCTGCGCAGCGAGCCCCCAGGGGACGTGGAAGCTCGCTCACCTGCACCTCCGGGGCGGTCCTCCCCTTCGGGAGCTGCACCTCCAAAGGTGTTTTCCGACCCGTCGCCGCGCCGTCCTTAAAGGCACCCGCTCTCAGACGCGACCGTGCTCATCACCTAACAGGAACCTTTTGCGTCCGGTCTGACGGGTACTTTCCGACAGAGGTGTCCACGCTCACCTCGCTGCTGTGTAATTTACCCCAACTGCGGAGGTCCTTGTCACGGAGCCTGCGGCCAGGCCTCCTGACACCCCGGGGCGGGGAGCTCGGCTGCTGTATTCGCACCCCCCGCCCCCCCTCCGTGGTCTCCTCTGCGCCACGCGAGGCTCCACTTCACGTGCACAGGAAGACACTGAAGCGCAGGCAGACGTCATACTTCGTGCACAGAACGCACGCCTACCTGCGCAACAGTAATGAGCACAACACACGCGGCACGGGGACGGCTCCGTGATCCCGCGTGGCCTGGGACACGCCCGGCTTCCTCCCGCCACGCGCACGCCAGTGCAGAGAGCGACGGACCACAGCAAAGCGCCTCGTGTTTCAAGCCGGAAATGTGCTTCACAAACTCAGTGTACTTGCGCTTAAAGGGGACTCAAGGATTTGGTTGTTCAAGTACAATTTCATGCAGAAGACAATGAAAAACCCCAATTCCTTCATTTTAAGCCCATGTAAGCACTTCCACAAAAGTCATCTGCCACATCTTCAAAGCCCAAAGTAAGTACACTAACCTGTCACCGCACCCCGAACGCTGACACTGAATACAGAAAGGGTTGAAATAAAAAGCCGTTTCTTTGTTTGGAAGCTTTATTTTATCACTCTCGTCACACACACCGGGAAGCGCAGGGCAGTGCGTGTCGGCAGTCGGTTTACAACAGACCTGAACAGGAATCGTGTTCACAGGACGTTTTCAGCAAAAACGACGTGCGACGCAGGAGACTGAAACGCAGAGTCCTTACTGCTGCGGAACACGAAAGGGGAAATAAAAGCTCTTTGCTACTCAGCAAAGAAAACAATTCTCAAAGACCTGAACAGAAATCAGATTCGGGGATTCCAGAACTCCTTGGTACCGACACACACGTGCATTTACTGTCCCACCTGGATATTAGACAAAACTCACAAACAACAAGGCATCACCAGGAACAAAGAGCCAAGCGCCAAGAAGTGCCAGGGCCAGCGTGCGAGGAGACACCCAGCAGCAGTGTCCCCGAGGGCCCCCTGCCGGCCGTGCCTGCGGCTCTGCGAAGGTGGCCGCCCGGAGGCCACGCTCCTGGTGACTGGCTTTGCTTTCAGGGATCTTCACGTTTCTCCTGACCAGACCTTCTTGTCAACAACACAGCAGTGACGAGTTACGAAGGGGGACACAGTAGCAGGCGCAAGACTCACAACCACCCACTCCAGTGTCACCGCAGGGAGTCACAGACGGCGACAGTCAACGTCACACCCAGACTTGCGAGAGGATCGGGAGATGGCAAAGACAGAGCCCCTTTGGGGAGCAGCCCCGCCCCCCAGGCTGGACCGCTGATGGGACAAAAGGAATGTCGAGCGACCCAGGGTTCCCTCCAGGGAGAGTTAGGGCAGGGCGGCCTCACGCCCGCAGGGCAGGCATCCCACGCTGCGCGGGCCTCACCGTGCCGCCCCTCCGAGCTCTGATGGGCACGGTGCGCGTCACACCGAACGCGCAGCAGCTGACTTTAAACACGACGAGCCGAGCATGGACTGTTCAAGCCGGTTCCGTGCACCCTCCGACGCTTTGCTAGGCGAGCAGCGAGAGGCCGTGCAGGGAGGGCGGCGTCCCTGGGCCCCAGGCACCGGAGCTGGGCCACCATGGACCGCAGACCGCGTGCGTCTGCGTGATTTTCCAGTAGGGACCGCGCAGCTGCAGGGAACTCAGGCGAGTGGAGGGGCCCGAGCCCGTGGGTACACGCCAGAGCGCCTCGCTGCACAGGCTCCTGCACACGCGCCACGGCGTCACACGGGGGAGGGGGCCCGGCTCCAGCCCGGGACAGAAAAGTGACCACCAGGAACCCCGTTGCCGGCAGTGCAGCGTTAAGGTAGCAAACAGCTCTGACACACACGGCCCCCCCCGCCCCCCAACAAACAATGGCACGCGCAGTCCCAGCCTGGGCTTCCTTCCTTTCCAGAACTTGTTTCCGTTAGACACACGACACAACGTGAGGCCTCAGCTGCACAGGGGTTCATGGTCGCGTGAGGCCAGTGAGACAGACGCTCCTCTTCGCCATTAGATGAGACGCTACAAACCAGGGTCGCAAAGCCACGTGGACTTCAGAAAAGCCACCAGGCTCGTCAGGACAGCGCGCTCGGGCAGTCGCCCGGTCAGTTCCCCGTAAACCCCAGCGTCCTGTTCACGGTGCCACAGGCACGACCGCTCTGATGATGACCGCTCTCCGAAAAGCACCAAGAAAGCAAACTTAAAACACGGTCCTCCAAAAGCGCGTGAGACACGGCAAAAGCGCCGAGCTGCAGGGAAACGTAAAAGCTCCTGCTCAGGAGGACGGAGGTTTGTGAACTCCGTCACCTTGGCTTCCGACCTTCACAGCCACCTGTGAACTTGAAAACTCCTGATTCTCCTACAGAACGGCGGCAGAGACAGTTGAAATCGTCCCCCCTTCCCACCAAGCGTCCACACTACTTGCCAAGCGCACCCGCCCTGTGAGCCCGCCGGGCGGGGGCGGGGAGGGGGCGCAGGGGACGGCCGTGGCGCGTCCTGTGGCGTCAGGCGAGAACCTGCTGGCCCACAGCAAAACAAGACCTTCAAATTCTGGCACTTCAGAAGCTGAAACGTCCAGGTAACTACAAAACGTTCCACAAGAGTCCGAGACGCGTCACGCCGTGTCAATGCTTTCTGTTCGCTGAGAAAGCCGAGAGTCACGGGGACGTGAGGAGCCCAGCGTCTGGGAGCAAAGGGGACTCGCGGAGAAATGGGAAGCTGTTCGCGCTCACGGTGACCCAGGCCTGGTCTGTACGTGAGAGCCAGAGAGACAGGGCGTGAAGGGGCCGCGCGTTAAAGGAGCTAGCGCCAAGGAAGAGCCTTCCAGAACCCTGGTTTCCATCATGTGCAACACTGAAGAAGTTAAATATGGAGTTTTACACACACACACGCACACTCGTGCACATGCACACGCACAAAGCACACACGCACGCACACACACACGCGCACAGTAAACCAAGGACATCTTGGACCCTTATACTCTCGTGACTCAGCCCAGAATTCCTCCAAGGACAGGCAAAGGTCGGCTAATCGTCATCTAGGAAGCCTCCACCCAAACGAGCTTCAGTCTTTTCCAAGAATCACAAGGCACTTGCTTGAACTCGGACACCTGCCCACCCACCAAGTGCTGACGTGAGGCCGCCGGGACCCTCATGTCCACCAAGCTGCCCGGCGTGCACTGAGCGTGACCCCTCGCCCGGAAGCTGCACTGTCGTCACTACCGCCGGTTACTATGGAGCCCAAGCTCACAGACGACAAAACAGGACACCACGCTGCCCAGTGGGACTGACGGCAGAACTGTGGGAGACGCGCCTCACTGAGCAGTCAGGAAGGAAGACCTAAGGAGAAGGGGGTGCCCGAGGGGCCCCGCCCGGGGTGGAGCTGCTGGGCCGGCGCCTCGCGCGTCCGTCCAGGGAGGTGACCGTGGCCGAACAGGCCACAGCGGGCTTCTCCCCACCTTCCGCCCCATGGAGCACTTCCTCCAGCAGGTGTGCTCCCAGGTTCCCGTCCACGGAAGCCCTGAAAGCGCGCCAGGAGGCCCAGGGCCCCGACTCCATTCAAGGCGCTCGGCTCTCCCGCAGCCGGGTACCACACGGAGGGCGACGCGGGCCTCCCGGGGCGCGGGGTGGGGGCGCTGAGCTTCCCTGGAAGCAGCCACAGCTCCGGTCAAGGCACAGCAGGGCGGGAACACCTGCCGGGGTGCAGGCCCCCCACCCCAAGGAGGGCGCGGTGCTGGTCCTCAGTCCCTCCCTGCATGGGCGTGACCTGTCAGGGACGCGCTCTCCACACACAGCTTCAGAGTTCGCAAAGGGGCCCTGGGGCCACCTCCTCCCAGGGTCTTTCCAAAGAAGCAGGCTCCCTGTGCACGGCCTCTCGGGACAAGCATGTGCCACGAGGACACGGAGAAGCGGGGAGGGGCGGGGAAGGTACTGAGTCAGGGAAAACCTGTGACAGAACTGCCCAAAGGGCACATCCCGCCTTCCGGTGACTCCAGGGACACTAAATCTGCGTGCATGCTGCACCCTAAAGAATCGGGAAAACGGCATCTTTTGAGAATATTTGGTTCAGGCTCAAGGAAGATGTAAAGATTAAACTTCTGAAACTCTGAGAAAGGGGGGAGAACCCACAAACGTCATCTTTGGTAGGAATGGGCTCCGAGCTCTCAAGCCACTTAAATCACAGGACGCATCTCTTCTCCACTCCGTGGCTTCGCCATAAAACACGTCATTCAAACCCGCTGACTTGGCTCATCCGTCACTCCCTCTGGCCCCTGCAGCCTGGGTGGCAGCTCCTGTGACAGACCCTGCAGCTTAGGTACCACGGGCGCGTCTGAACAGCAGCGGTGAGAAGGCCGTCCGTGTGCCGGCAACTCGGCACCCAGGTGACAGCCCGTGTGTGCACCCGGCCTCGAAGCCGCCGTCCGTCCGTCCGTGAGGCCTGAGCTTCCTGGTGGGGTGGTGGGCACAGGAACGGCGCACCCGCACCCCGAAACATCTTGTGCAATGCACGGGGAGCTGGGGCTTCGTCACCATGGAAGCACCCGTCCCCACCGTACTGGTTCTGTTCTCTCCAATTCTCTCCCGGTAACAAGTCAGCTAATGAACCTGTGAGGGGGCCGAGAGGAAAAAGGACAGTTCTTCCTGCTAAGGACACACTGCAGAAGCCTGCTACATGCTTCTCCCTCGGGGACCGTGCCACAGGCCCTTTGGCAACTCATCCATCAGCCTCCTGTGTCAGATTTGGCTTCATAGTAAATATGCAGAGTCCTAAATAATTTGGTAACTGTAAATAACTCAAATGTCAAGTAGCAACTGCTGAATGAGGTGAAACAACTCGGCTCTAACATGCAGGTTGATTTGGGGGCTCAGTGACCTGCACAGCACACGGGGGATGGGCGACGAGGCTTCCAGCAGGCAAACGTGCAAGACGTACAAGTTTCGTTCGGGTACGGAAATAAAAAACCCACCGCCTGCGACGACTTCCTGTGTAATCAGTGCTGCACAGACCACCTGCTGCAAAGTGGGGGACATGGTGCCATCCCGGGGTCCCTGCCTCGGACGTGTCAGGGCCAGGGGTCCTGCAGGAGCCTCTGTTGCACCACGTTACAGCTGCACCTTTCCCAATGCCCTTGCCTTCAAACAACGGCTGCGGGGACACAGGGGACACGGGGGACACCGCTCCTGCGCTAAGGACAGGGGCAGAGAACAGGGGCGGCGAGAGCGAAGGTGGGAATGGAAGGACCCCCTTTCCCACTGTCCTTGTGTCCCCCCTTCACCAAACCTGTCTTTTCCGACCAGCTGCAGCCTCCAACTCAGCACGTGGACCTGCACCATGAGAAGCCGCACGGCGGCCAGAGGAGATCCTGAAGCAGAGGGAGGCCCGGCCGCCCAGCGGCGAAGCGCCCAGCAGAGCCCAGTCCAGACGCGCTGGCGCAGAGCCTCAGGAGTGGGCACTTCCCATCGCCGTGCCCGCAGACAGAGCGGCTCCCCCAGAGCGGACACCTGCCTCTTCCGGGTGCAAGACGGGAGGGGACAGGGTGGCACGTGAGGACTGCGCCAGCCCGCACGGCCCACACAGACAGCACCGGCTCCGACCTCACGCCTCCACACTCACTCGAGCAAACACACGAGACGTAAAAATTGTGCAAGATTAAGCATCAGCTTCCTATTTTAAAAGCCTTAATTTGGAACGATGTGGACAGGCTCACCACAGCTTCCTTAAAGGGACACGCAGTGCTACACAACTCCTCTAAAACTCAGCTCGGTGTCACGGACACGGGGGGTAAGTGCTGCCTGACTGTCACTTAACGTCACCAAGGGCTCCAGCGCCCACCATGAGTCAACGAGGAAAAGCCACAGAGAGGAGTGACGCGTACGCGGTGTCACCAACTCTGACAAGAGTGCCAGCGCTCACTGGGACAAAGGACCCCGCTTTGCCTGGCGGCCACATGTCAGGTTTTGTGCTAGAGAGCAGCACCGGCCCCAGCGGCGAGGACAGGGCCATCGTGGTGCAGACCCAGCGTGTGCGGTGGCCGGGTCAGTCCTGCTCAGTGCCCAGTGTCAGCGGCCGCACACCAGCAGGAGGAACTAAATGTACACGGAAGCCCCTCAGAACGGTGAGGGACACTCCTGCATTCGGCCATAGAGTACAGTAACCCCAGACGTGGAAGACGAGAGGCAGGGTGCATCGTTGGGTCCCCGGCTACAGCAAGGTCTGGTACAGGTAGCCCCTCTTGTAGGCACTCAGCGGGTAGAACGTGGCCACAACGAGCTTCCCATCAAACATCCGTCCCGTCAGCAGCCTCTGGGCAGCTTTGGAGTCGCCAGCGTTTGCATACTCCACGAAGACCTGCAAGGGACAGGGAGGACGGGGACTTCAGTTCTACCCGGGCTGGTCCGGAACCGCACCTCTGCAGCAGGTCCGGCAGGACCCAGTCTCTGCCTGCTAGACACCTGGGGACAGCAGCGCAGCCGGCCCACAGGCCATGTTTTTGAGCAGCGAGACTCAGAATGCTCCCTCAGAACTCGGTCCGTCCCTAAAACTCCAACGACAGCAAGGTGGGCAGAAGCACAGGAGTGCCCACCAGGGCTGGGCGCCCGGGAGCCAGCGCCTCAGACACGCCCCTTCAGGAGGGGAGCACGGCTCACAGCCCCCGACGTCACACCTGTGGGAAGACCTGTCGGAGCCCCAGCTGCAGGCAGGAAGACGTCTAAAACCCCAATTCCCACCGAGGGCACGGCGAGGACACAGCAGACTTACACGTTCTTTCTGCTGACCTGAAGCAGAAGCACAAGGACGTGACTCGTCCTCATTAACCACAAATTCGTGACCCAGCAAACCTGCGTCTCCCGCCTCTGCTGTTACATCAACAGTCCCCCTGGACACACAGACTTCCAAAGGGGACTCAGGAGAAGATGGCCCTGAAGCAACCAATTCCGTCTGCACCTTTTCCTAAAATCACATCTCCCTCGAGTTCAGGCTGGACATGCTTTGATTCCACAGGACCCCTCCCCACTGGACAAGCAGAGCTCTCTCTGCAGGGCACAAATGCAGGCTCTGCTTCACGCGGCGGACATTTCCTGAGCACGATTTCCCTGTGCGCACAGCACAGGTGACGTACACACACCTGGGCTACACGCCAGGCAGCATGCCACCGCACTGACAACAGCAGGGGAGGAGCATGTGGGAATGTAACCACATCCACGCACGGAAACGGTGCCATGAGCACTGGACACGCACGGTGACGACGGTGCGCTCGTGCAGTGCACGCTCTGTGAGGGGGGCTGCGGGACGAGGAGTGGCGCAAGCTGGTGGTTCCCTGACTGCTGAGTCAGGGCAAAACCGGGCCCCAACGCCTCTGTGGCTGAACCTGACTGCACTAACCTGACATGCCTCAGTTGGCCCATTGTTAACAATGGCTCAAAAGTATGACTCCTCTAAAAGTAGAGTCATACTTTTAGAAAAACAAATACTGATGAAAAACGTACGTACATTACGGACCTTTTGGAAACAGGGAAGAGTACACGAAAACAAATACATCCGTAACGAAGCGTCCTGACCCCCAACACGCATGGGGCCGCCCTGTGGAGTGGACAGCCCGAGAGACTCTGGGTGAGCTCACGGCCATACCTGCCCTCGGCCGGGGTTCTCCTTGGGCACCAGCAGAGACACGACGGGTCCATACTTCTGACACTCTTCCTTCACGTCCTCCACGACATCTATCCGTGAAAACACAATAGTAACCACGCTGGGGTGAGTGACAAGCTGTCATTGTTTAAAAATTTAAATCATCAGTGAATTCAGAAATTCATACCTAAGCAATGAAGGCGTTTTCTGTACCTCCCGAAAATAAGCTTACATGAAATGTAAATTCAGCACACCTAATAGTTGTCTTTTTATACCTTAAATCGAACATTTGGAATAGCTGGTACATCCACATAACTTAAAATCCAGCCCAGTCCTCCCCCACCTCCCACTCCCGGCCCTTCCCCAGAAGGCAGTGACCGGTCTCTCCAGTGTCCCATCACAAAGGCCGGAAGCTCACACAAGAAGCACGACCACATGCATCTTCAGGCAAAACATTCCAAACCTGCTCTGTATTAACACTGTCGTTAGGCTCTTTCAGTATCATTAGACGAAATTTTCTCATTTGTTTCAGAAGTACGTAGTATTCATTCTGCGAAAGTCGACACATTCTCTACTATGTCCCCTACTGCTGAAAAATTAACCATTTCCAAACGTTTTGCCATTATAAACCACACTGTAATAGCTAAGCTTGTCCATATTTCATGCGTGTATTTCTAAGTTGACTTTCTAGAAATGGAAGTATTAGGTCAAACTGAACTGAATTTATAATTCTGTTAGCATTACCTATTTGCTTTCCATAAAGGTTGACCAATTTAAACTCTGCCCAGTGACCTATGAGAAGAGGTCAGCAAATGCTTTCTCCTCTCAGTGTGACAGGTAACAAAGACACCAGCCTGGCTTTCATTAGCACTTCAATAACCGAGAATGAAATGCACGTGTGAGGTATCCTGGCACGTCCTTTCCCAGAAATGGCATGGTTATACCCTCTACCCGCTCTCCCCTGGGTTGATTCATGAGGCCTCTGTCCGTGATAAGAGCATTTTTCCTGTCATTTGTCCTTTAATCTTCCTTACGGTGGTTTCTGTCAAGGTAAAACCTGTTGAATTATCATTTTACTGCTTCTGAGTTTTGTGCCAAACTTGTCAAAGCTCTTTCTTGCTCCAGGAGTATTGTTTTTAAATCTCCCATGGTTTTGTACGTTAAAGGTTTCTGTTTAATTCCTGTCTGTCTTTCTTCCTCCCCTCCATCCTTCTATTCCTGGTCTACTCCCTCCCTGATGTCTGTGTGTTGTTTTGTTTTTTAACACTCTAATCTTCACTTGGCTGGAAATTTATTTGAGTCTAAAGCAGAAGGTTTGTTGTTGTTTTTTTAAATTGCTACAGAGCCTTCTGCTTTTATTTTTATTATTTTTTATGTGGGTAGTTCCCTGGCTGGGAAACGAACCCAGGCCGCAGCACTGACACGCTGAAGCCTTAGCCACTGCACCACCAGGGAACTCCCTGAAGCAGAAGGTTTGAATCTAACTTTCACACCCCCACCAAGGTTTCAAGACAGTCACCCCACACACAATCTCTAACTAAGCAAACTTACCTCAAACCAATTCAGTGTTATTTGACAATGACCTTGCTGACATCACCAACAAAGGTATTTAATGGTACTACATTGTCTGTTGAAATCTCATTCATGTGAGATTCTTAAATACTAAGATTTATCCAACATTTAAACAGTGTACTTCGGAGCAAAAAACAAAGTGTTAGCAAGATACAAAGAAAAGAGTAGGTGTGGTCCACCTGAGGTCTAGTCTAGAAAGCCCACACCTGAGTTTTGTAAAGATAAAAACTACTAGGAGGTGACAGAACCTCTACACCATAACGACGCTGAATGTTATGACTCGTGTCATCTGAAAAGTAGAGACTGAAGAAAGAACTGTCACAGACTCAAAGAAACGACACGTGCTTTACCTGTCAGATCAGCGTGCCAACCTCAGGGACACGCGTGCTCTCCACTCACCAGAAACAAGTGATAAAATCAGCCTTCCGTGTAATGGTCTGATTTTCCACGAAGAAGATGTTTAATACTAAGTTATTTTTAAGTTTGGTCCTGGTGGGTTCACTCACCGTTCTGCTTCCAGAATGCTCTGAGTGTATCACTCCATTTTAAATGGACACTGGCTCCTCAGAGCACATGGCAAAGCACAGGAGCTGCCCCACCCCCAGTGCAAAGTTCTCCTGTGGTCTGTTCCCAGCGCTCCCATCTCTGGGACAAAATCCAAATTCTTGTGCACAGCAAAGCAGTCACGAGGTGGCTGCACTCTGGCTACTGCTTCAGCTGCAACTGACTGCTCCCCAATAAATACCCTCAGATGGACAAGCCTCACTCCTCTCATCACAGGCTTTGTGCTGCGCCCTCCTGACCCCTCAGCATTAGCCAAGCAAGGCCAGCTGCCAACAGAGCTTCGCCACCAGCTCCAGACGCCCCCGTGAGTCCCACAGACAGGCTAGGTAACACTGCTCTCGCCCCTCTGCACCCTCCCTTCAGACTGACCCCAACTGCAACTGTGCTTACACACTGTTCCCCTACACACTAAAGCCAGGAAACGACTCCAGTGGGAAGCACATGGTCAGCGCTAAGTATGCCCTGAATGAAATCGTGGTTACATGTGGAAGAGAGGACTGAAAGGAGAACTGACAGCGGAGGGCAGGACTAGCAGAGACACGATGCTAATTAATCCTCATTAATCAGGTAAAGGCCCAAGAGACGTAACAGGAAGGACCGCCGCCTGCCGGGGCTGCTGTGACAAATGCTGGACCGAAGGGCTTAACAAGCATTTATTTCTCGGTCTGAAGGCTAAAGTCCCACGTCAAGGTGTCAGCAGATTCAGTGGCTGGTGTGGCCAGCTGTCCCCCGGTCGTGTCCTCATGCGGCAGAGAAAGCCGGCCCTGCTGTCTCCTCCTGTTAAAGGGCACTGACTCCACCATGAGGGCCCCCGCCACGACTCCCGTAAGCCACGACCTCCTACAGGCGCCCCCCCTCCACACACCGTCACACTGGGAACGGGGCTTTGCCATATGAGCTCTGGGGGGGACACAATCGACAGCAGCAATGACAGGTGAGAGCACCTGAGAGCGCATCCCGTTCAGCAGCCTCCTGCACACCTCAGGACAGTAGGAGGACCTGCTCTGGACCTGCAGGAACACAGGCCAACGCGCCTGGGCACTGACCTTCATACTCCTCCTCGTTCTCCAGGTAATCGCCGTCCAGCACGTTGAGCAGCCGCAGCACGGGGGTGGGGAGCATCACCAGGTCTTCAATGTGCGGGGCTGTGGGGGGCAGCACGATGTGGTAAGCGGAGCTGCCGCGACCCGGGCGGTGGGCAGAGGGGTTGGGAGGACGGCCAGCGCCGCGGTCCCGTGTGCCGGTCGGGGCCTCACTCACCGAAGGGGATACTGAAGAAGGGACTGCAGAGCGCCGTCTCCGCAGGGGTCCTCCTGCCTGGGTCGTCGTGAAGCATGCTGCAGCACAGAGAACGCACGTTACCACGCCGTCCGATCGCGCGCAGACGCACCGGTGACGATAAAGCAGGTGCTCGTCACAGCACGCATGACAGCAGCGTGACTTACCGCATCCCCGATCTGCACAGAGAAATGCTAACTACGAGCAGATGCGTCCATAAAGCATGATGCGTACCTAGGATACGTTGTATTGTAATCTAAAACAACGTTTTGTAAGAAAGGGGTCCAGGTTCTACAGCAAATTCAATTAAAAAAGAAGATGGTGAAATGATTTTTGTCTTGTCAAAGTGGAACAACTTGGTAACAGCAGTTTATCACACTCGGGGGATTAACTGTGACATGACGAGGAAGGGACCGGCATGACGCCCCAGCAGTGGTCACTGCCAGTGCAAGAAGGGGCTGGAGAGGGGATGGAGCCGCAGGGCCTTCAGGCCACTGCGCAGTGTGCTCCTCGACCGAACTGGTGGCACAGAGCGTCCCCCAGGGTTCACCGAGCTGCACACGCGTCCTCGGTGACTTTTTATTTCACAGTAAAAAAAGTTCAAATAATGTGCCGGCACACACACCAAAATACACAGAAAAATACTGAAAAGAAATGCGCCAAGTTCCAACACTAGAAACTGCCCCGTGTTCTGTAATATGAGTATTTCATTTTAGTTGCACAATAAGGAAAAAAGGCTACTACTATAAAGAAACACAAATGACAAAGTCAATGCCAGAACTCAGATCACTTGACTTTCAAGTGACAATCCATTATGTAGCTTTTTCCCGTTTTCTGAATTAGAGCAGAGTTGGCATACAGCATCACAGGAGCTTCCGGCGTATAGCACCCACAAGATCATTTTTACACTGCCTCTTTCTAATGTAAAATGCAACTGTGACACCCACTATCAGCCGGAGACTCACAGCTGCTTAAAACTCACTTGTCACACTCCAAGTGCAAGAGAAATGGGGGAGCTCTGGGTAAGTTCCACAGACTGGGACATGAGGTTCCCCTCTGACACTGGATTAGCTATGTGAGGTGCTACCACGGACCAAACCAGGAGAGGGCACAGACCTCTCCCAACGTTTCTGCAAGTCCCTGTGAGTCTGTGATTGTCCACAGAAAATCTAAACTGAGGTTGTGCTCTCTAAGGGAGCAACTACCCTTATCCATCAGGCAGCCAGAAACAGCATAAACCTATTGCGTAAAAAGACGCGTTGAAAGCACACGTGATGTACCTTTTGATAAGGTCTCTTAGGTGATAGGCTGGAATCGCGGCGTTCACCACGGCTTTACTGGCGAATATGTGATCAATAATGGCAGAACTGTTTGCCTAAGAGAGGGAGAAAAGTCTTCCTTCGGTTACTCGATTCAGGGGGCACTTACGGAGCTGCGGACACCAGGCACGAGATGCTTGGTAAGTACAAGCGTCAGAACACACCCTCTTCGGGAGCTTACAGTCCTAACGGGGACGTGACACATGGAGTGACTCGCTCCCAGAAAAGAGGGCTCCTCTGTCCACAGCGCCAAGCACGGGGCCTGGCACTCCATGAACGCTTACGAGATGGATGCACAGGAAGCGAATGCCAAAGCTACCACGTAAAAACGCAGGTGGGTGCAAAGTGAGAAAGTGGACGTGTGCCAGCGAGGGGCGTCCATGTCTCGTGACACGTCCTCAGTGGTTTTCAGACAGAAATAAACCACCGAGGGCTATGGCAGTGGTATTTGACAACTGCGTTTGTTACGTTACCGTGACCGGCTCTGGCCCAGGCAGAAACAGTTCAAAGGCTCACAGACAGTCAAAGCTAAGGCAGGAACTGGTCCGCACGGGCGTGACATCAGAGAAAGAACGTGTCACTTCCTTACCGCTGAGCGCCCCAACGACAAAGAATGATACTGGGTTTATGCATATGGCAGCATGCTTTTCTTTCTTCGTTTTCTTTCTTTCCTTTTTTTTTTTTTTTTTTTTTTTTTTTTTTGCCAAAAGCAAGCATTTGGTCTACCCACTAGGCTATTAAAGCATTTCTTCCAGGAACCGCTCCACCGCAAACTGATGGCAAGGGGTTAAAAGAAACGAAACTGTGCAACAGCCAGACACTGACTGTGTATTAGATGCTCAAAACAATAGTCGTTTGGTACCAAAAGCAGTAATAATTCCTAAACATCGTATTATTTATCGAACCTCCAGCCTAAAGGACACTAGTATCATCATGACGTGAAAGCCCCAGAATACCTCTGAAAACGTTACGTAAATTCCGAACTTACGTTCGTACGTCAGGGGCTGCAAGTGAGAACCCACGCTCCCACAGAAACAACGCTGTGAGCAGCAGCAACGCCACCAGGAGTGCCCGTGTGTGGGATACAAACAAATGGGGAGCAGAACACTAGGTAGGAGAGACGGGACTGGGGGACAGGCCTGCTGCACCCAGTTGTAGGATATGAACCAAGTTTTCTACCTGTGCCTTCAGTTTTCTTTCTTTTTTTTTTTTTTTCAACAGTGTGCCTTCAGTTTTCCATTTCTAACAGAGTGACCAATATCCACTCACAGAACTGTTAGAATTCAGTGAGGGTGTGCGTTAAAATACCTGAACTACAAAGCATTAACTGTAGAGTCCTACGCAAAGAACAGCCTTTACCATAACAGACGCTTGTACTAACACTTTAGAATGTCGTGAAACTAAACTACAGGACAAGAAGGATCAGAAAAGGCATTTACTGAAACACTGTGAGTGTTCACCGCACTGCAGGCTGCAGGCTGTGACAGCGAGCGCAGCATGCACAGCTGCGGCCACGGGACGGACGTGTGACGTGGAAGGAGCCTGACGTGTGGGGACACGAAGCAGGGCCCGTGACGAGTGTGTACGTACCTTCCATTCCTGAGATCTGACTGTGTGTTTCAGCTTCATTCCTGAGAACATCTCCAGTAAAATGATTCCGAGGCTCCACAGGTCGACCGCCGACGTGCACTCAGCGTCGCTCTGCAGGCCAGCCTGGGCCAGGCAGTTCTGCAGCTCAGCTTCCGGAGCCCGGTACCCGTCTGTCTGAATGTACTTTACATCCTAGAGAGGACAAGCAAACGTCACCACCTGTAAGACACTGCTTACTTTCCACCACCCCTGCGGTGCATTCACTGCGACCCGAATGCTGCAGTGCTCGGTCCCTGGCTGCAGAATTCTCGGGTTCGTCACCGGGGCAGTGCTCACCGGCAAGCCGAACACTTTCCGGACAGCGATGCGTGTCCTCAGTCTCGTGACTGCTAAGCACTGGTGGTAAATAAGGACACTGTGCAGAGCTGGCAAACCAAGGCAACCTGAGGGTTTGCCAGGACAGACACACGTTTTCCCATGAGCCCCAGCATGAAGACACCAGTGACCTAATTCAAAACGTGAGCAGGTGCTCGGAGAGGAAAAGGCATTCTGTGCAGGTGGAGGACTCTCCAAGTCCCCAAGCCCTCTCCTATGACAAGCTTCCCCAACGTCACCCAAACACACATCCTTTTCCAGACGGCGGCAGTGAAATTCTCTTTGCCTCATCCCCAGGTATTTCAATGCTGCAGACAGAAATCCCTCTCGAACCTCTACTAAAACTCCTCTGTTATTTAAATAATATTTGGCTTAGACCATGATGGGGGGACGGTGGGGGGACTTCTCACCTGATTGCCTTCTTTGAAGCTAAGTCCGAAGTCAATGAGCTTAAAACATTCATTCTCGGCACTCCACAGGATGTTGCGTGGTTTGAGGTCTGCGTGGACATAGCCCTCGTGGTGAAGAAAAGCAAGGGCCTCCAGAACGTCGCGGGCACAGTGCTGGATCATCCACATGGAGCAGCCCTGGTGACTGGAATACAAGAGCAGCTCGGAGACACTGACGTCCAGGAGTTCCAGCAGCAGACAGCGTGATGGCACGTTGGGGGAGAAGTGGATCGTGAAGACTCCGTACAAAGTCACTGGAGAAGGGGACAAGTCACAGTACTTGAAAAGTCAGACTCCAGACTCAGAGTAGGTTACTGAAGCAGACAGCTCCCCACCCCGTACCAACTTCAGGCAGTCTAGACACGCTGACTTGGACGAGCGAGTAGGCTTCCCATTTACTTTCCCATAAATAAGGTTTTTGGGCAACTGGGCTATTTTAGTAAAATGACATCTGAAACAACTGATTACTATTCGAAGATATCAAATATGGCACAATAATCCAAATTATGTTTCACCAAGCACGGAGTGGTGGGTGACTGACTACACATTTAGGGTGCCAAGCAAAAAAGATCAAAAGTCAAAATTGAAAAAACAAAAGTAAAAATCTAAATTTTAAGTACTACTCTTAAGATGAATGTCACAGTGTGCAAAAACAAAACTGAAGATTGGTTCTTGATCCAAAACAGCACTCTATAATCTAAGTCAGGCACGTCGAACCTGCAGCCCAGGATGGCTTTGAATGCGGCCCAACACAAATTCTTAAAACATTGTGAGATTTATTGTTTGTGACCGTATTTTTTTGTGTTGTTTTGTGTGTGTGTGTGTGTGTGTGTGTGTGTAACTATCAGCTATCATTAGTGTGAGTGTATTTTGTGTGGCCCAAGACAATTCTTGTAACGTGGCCCAGGGAAGCCACGAGGTTAGACACCTGTGTTCTAAATAGTAAAAGAAGAAATTAAGATTTTCAAGATGACATTTTAACCTAATCTTGCAGAGTCAACAAGTCCCTAGGCTGCAAAAACTGGAAAAATTACCATAGTTACGTACACCATGTAGCAAGCTTTTTTTCTTTCTTTTTTTAAAAAAGCAACACTAGTGTTCAATTCTTCTCCAAAATGGTAATATAATAAAGGTCACTCTTCAACTTATCCTTGCCAGAAAGTAAGACATGTCCTCGCCATGTAACTGTCACGCTCTCTAACGACCCCCGGGTCATACTGTGTCCGCGTATAAACACGTATCACGTAACACACAGGAGTTATTAGCGCTCCTGTCACAAGTCCTACAAACACTTCCCACTCTTCACCCGCCTGCAGACTCCATGCAAGACATGGCGGCCCAGCAACGCTGTGCCTCCTTTCACCAGAGACCGTTCCCTGCGCTGCCCCGGGGCTGCTCCGAAGAGAACGAAGCCGACGGGAGCTCGGCGAGCGGCCCCCGTGACACCGGGCAACGCGACCACCGGTTCCGCCGCACGGACACCGCAACCGAGGGAAGGGGGCTGGGACGCGCCCGGGTCGGTGACGCGGGCCGCCAGCGACCCGAGGCGGAGGGCGGCGGTTACCGATGTTCCTGTGGCCCTGCAGCTGCTCCAGCGCCGCCCTCTCCTTGCGGAAGCCGTACTCGGCGGCCGAGGCCGCGGCCCCGGTGGTGCCCGGCGGCAGGAACTGCTTGAGCGCGCCGGGGGGCGAGCCGGGGGTGCCGCAGCAGCGCACCCGGTACACCGAGGCCGAGGAGCCGCTGCCCAGGCGGCTCTGCACCTGCCACAGCCGCCCGAAGGCCTCCAGGAACCGCGGCGGCTCGGCGCCCCACGCGCAGCCGGACGCCGCCATCGGCGCACACTGAGGGCGAGGCGGGAGCTGACGCGACGCGCGGGCAGCCGGCAGCGCCAGCGGTCACATCCCCTCCGCGAGACAGCGGCTCCACACGGAGGGACCCGCCGCCGCTGCCGCCCGCCTCAGGCCGCCATGACACCGGCCGCCATGACGCCGGAAGCCGCGCACGCCCGGCCGGAAGCCGGAAGCCGGAAGCAGAACCAGGCCTTTGGGTGGAAGGAGGCGGGTCCAGGAGGCGGGCCCGGGGTCCGGGGGGGCAGGTGGGCGTGGCCGGCCAGACCTCATGACTGCTTCTGGTCCTTGGAGTCTGTTATTCAGTCGACAAACGCTTCCGAGTAAGGAATGCAGCCGATAGGAACCTCAGTGCAGGGGGTGTGAGCAGAGCAGCCTGCTCTGTTTTTATGCAATCCCACTTTTTCTGTTTTGAGCTCCGCTCAGCTAAGGCCGTCGAACTTAGTCCTAATTTACCCCCATTCCCTTCTCAGCTTTTGTGTAAAGTCTGTGGACGGAAAAGGGGCCCCAGAGGGGACCCGACGGGCTCAGGGCCGCCCAGACGCGGGAAGCAACGACACAGGATGGTGTGAACACAGAAATTGCTAACGAAGCAGGTGGTGGCAGGTGGTCACGTCCTGCGCCTGCAGCTTCCTTGACAGAGGTCCATCTTTACCTTTGAACTTGTCCATTGTGTGTGCATCTAGCATAACACAGTACCTTTCTCCCCGGCGCGTCCTGTTTGCCAACCACTTCTCTTGTCTCGCTCTGATTGACCCTGATGTCAGCTTGGGATTCTGTCTCCAAAGTCATCAGGCGTCAGAAACAGGAAGCTCCCTTTGGAGAAGCGACTCTACTTTAACACGTGGTTCTGCTGCAGATTGGTCAGCTGTTATTTAAAAAGTTAAACACTCTTATCCTTGCCTGAATGACTCACTTCGTGGATAGACAGACTAGGGGATGGACGGATGGAGGATGGACACATGGACTGCCTCAGAGCAGTAAGAACGGGCCTCAGAGAGGAGATCACTTCTCCGTTGTCCCCAAATGAACAGCAGGAGGCATTGGACAGACAAGGATGACATGCACAAAGCTCCCCGATTTCGGCTGTCTCACAGGTCTGGGCAAGGCTGAAAACAGTCTGCACGTTTAGCAGCTGCAGGAGACAGCAATCTAAAGAGAGAGGAAAGGCCAGATCGGCCATGAAGGGCTTTGCCTAAGCAGAACGGGGAGCCCCGTGGGAGCAGCTAAGCAGAACCGTCCAGGACGGAGCCGAGGACACGAGGAAAGTGAGGGCATGAAGGAATGAGGGAGGTGGGATGGACACGGACCAGAGCTGGGAGGTAGAAGTGACCGGGCTCAGTGACAGGTTAATTGTGGGAGGTGAAGGAGAGGAGGTTTCAGATGACTCCAGGGTGTTTGGAAAGTGGGCTGGGTGGTACTGATGCGAGGAGGAAGAGACAGAGGACAGACGGTGGGTTCTGTTCGAGCACGTTGGTTCTGTGGTACCTCTGAGACGCCCAGGTGAGCTACATGAGTCGTCTCACGTACCCTTTGCAAAGCCGTGTGCCATAGGCGACATGTCCCCGTTTGGTGGGGACAACAACTGGAGCTGCGTATTGAACAACCCGTCCAAGCCCAAACTGTGGAGATGCTGTTATGTTCCCTCTCTCACCAATGTGCCCTGTCCCGCTGACATATCTCTAAAGGGGTCACCTTGGAACTGTGTCACAGAGTGCCCACGCAGGGGGCCGCGGCCATGGCAGTGGACCCCGACGTGTGGAGTCTTGCCACCGGAAACCCCTTTGCTCCTGTGTTAGCATGGCAACAGCCCAGTGCCCCTTCTGTCACAGACCTAAGTGAGACTATTGTGGGGAAGGTTGAAAATAAAGGAAGGAAGTCACAGAGAGAAATGGCCTGTGGTGACCACGGACAGGAAATGTACAGCTTGATAGAGCTCCCAGAAAACACCAGCCTGCAACAACAGTTGTGCAGTGTGACTTTACGATGCCGGGGCTGCCGCTGCCTTTCAAGTTGGGCACGTCAGAGTGGAGGGACGGAGACGCAAGGCTCCGTGCCCGGCGGGAAGGGAGGGGGGACTTGGCACAGCCACAGGAAGGCTGCAGTGACAACCCCACCTGAGCCGGCCTGGCGTGTGGCCTCACTGAGAGGACAGTGGCAGTTGAGGCTCAGGTCGTTGAGAAGTCGTTAGAAAGTCCCTAGATTCTCGCAAAGAAGACTTAACCCAAGTTCACCGGAGAAAAACGAAACAGAAAGCAAAGGCCGACGAAAGGAAGCGAAACCCTTAGCGTTCCGTCATGATCCTTGTCACTATTTTGGCAAAGTTCTTTCTAGACTTCTCTCTGTGCACTTCACATGCACACAAGCACCACACACTCACCAGGCAGCAACATGGTCATCGGACTCGCTGACCTGAAGCCTTTTGTGACTCCCGAGGAGACCACGGGCCGCGCTCTGCACCCTGGACGCAGACGCTCGCGATCCTCCTGTGACTGTAGCGTCCTCGGCCTCGCCGACACTTGTTTTCCGTTTTTCTGATGCGACATTCTGACAGGCGTGGGGTGACGTCTCATCGTGGTCCCGTTTGCATCTCCCTGATGGTCAGCGGTGCTGAGCCCATCTCTGTGTATCTGATGTCCACTTGCGTATCTTTGGGAAAACGTCTCCTCAGGTCCTTTCCTCATTTTACAATTGGGGTGTTTGGTGTTTTTGCCATTGAGTCGTGTGAGTTTTATGCATTTGGACGTAAACCCCTCATCAGACACGCGGCTTGGGAACGGTTTCACCCCCTCCGTCGGTCTCAGCAGGACGGTCCCTTGACTCTGCTTCGCGGCGTGAGTCCACTTCATCCTTCATTTGTGGACGACTTCCTCCCCCTCTCCAGGCTGCTGGGTGGAGCTGGCCCCCCATTCACAGCACGGAAATACGGGTACCCCACCGCCGTGCCGAGGGACTCCCCCCTCATCTCCCTCCTGTCCCCTGTGCCTCCCCCTCGGCTTCGCCTCATTTCCTCGCAGCCCCCCAGTAAGCGTCTCTGACGAGCCCACCTGGGCTCCAGGCTGACCCTGGGCCCAGTCCACGGTGTCTCCAACGGGACCCCATGGATGAGACACCGGGACCCGTGTGGGCCATGACGGTGTCGCTGTGTGCGGTGCCCCTGATGTGGGATCAGAATAACTTAAGGCTGGAAGGAGTTTTCATTACAGACGCCTTCAGCACACCCCAAGGCAGGACGTCAGCGGAAGAGCCCACGGCCCGTCCCCCCGCTGCGCACAGGTACGCGGAAGCGCAGTGCCCTCCCTGCCGTGACCGACCGGACGGTCAACACGAACTCCTCGGTGCCGTGCGACATGCGGTCGGGTGTGAGTCTCCCCCACGGGGGAAGCTTTTGGTATTTGGTTGCTTCGAGGCAGAATGCACGCGAGACCCTCCTCCTGCATCGTGTCTATGCCTCTCGTATCCGCTGCCCCCCGGGCAGCCCGCACCCCACTATCTGACCCACGAAGGCACCGTGTCAGTCGTACCGGATGTCCCAACACTGGACTTGTCTGTGGTCTCCTCGTGGCAGTCCCATGAAGGTTGGCTACACGGGCGCGACTCCGGTCCCGTTCGGCCGTTTTGGGGGTCCCCTTCCGAGGCGTGCTCCGTGCGGCCTGCTGCATCGGGGCGCAGGGGCCATCCGAGTCTGGCTGTCCTCTGGGACGGGCTCCATCCAATCAGCGGGTTCAGAGGGTGACGGCTCCCGCTCTCCGTCACGAAGGTCACGCTCCCCCACTGACCGGCTTCGCCAGAATGATCCAGAATGATCCATCTCACTAGGCATCACGAGGCGGACTTGAGGCGCTCCTGCCGGCGGGTAACCCACTGTCCCTTGGCTGGACGCGGCCAGTCTCTCCGCCATTCCAGGCAAAACCGGGTTACACTCCAGCCAGCGGAGGTCGGGGTCTTCCTCTCGTGCACTCCGCCAGGGCCAGCCCCTCGGTTTGCACCCTGCGTCTCCAGCAAGACGGGGCGATGGTGCCCGGGCGTGGGGTGAACGCGCATCAGTCAGCCTCGCGGTGAGCGAGACTGGGGGGCAGGTGCTCAAACGGGGAAAAGGCAGGGGACGCCGGGTGACGAGGACGTGAACAGGCGCCCAATGACTTCCTTCTTCTTGTCAAAAAACCTTCCCACAGCAGGTTCTGGGCTCAGCTTCCTCTTTCGGGGTCCAAAAGCCCCTCCTCCACAGCCGCGATGCCCGAGAAGGCAGGTAGCAAACTGCCCCCGGCCACGGAGAGGAGGGGGTTCCAGAGCACCCCTCCCTTGACGCGTGTCCCTGCGTCCCACCTCATGACACCGACGGCAGAGCCGGGGACTTCTGCCGGGGAATATGTGTGCCGCGAGGTCACCCAGTGCCAGCCGGACCGCAAGGTGGTGGTCGGTGACAATCAGAGCAGCCGCCACCGTCGTCTCGGCCGAGAGGCCCTGACGCGCCGGGAGTCCCTTGAGGCCCGGAGCCTTCCCGCCGGCGTGCAGCGGGCTGCTGAGCCCGGAGAGAAGTGACACCGGAGTGTGCCGATCGGCGATGGATGACAGAGGCGCTGACGTGGCCCGGGTGTCTGGAATGACCTCACCGTTGGTGAATGGTTCGACACTGTGTGAGATGATGTGGTTGCTCCCGGCTGTAAGATGACCAAGTCCCGCACGGTGACTGCAGGTGACACCAGTGCCCCGTGCAAATGTGCTCACCGCAGAAGAGATGGGGTGGCTGTGACGGGATGGGGTGTGGGCTGGCCCTCCGGTGGCCATCGCTTTGTGATAGATCCAGGTATCAAGTCATCACGTCGTACACCTTGAACGACAGTGTCACCCTGTCGTTTGCACCCCAATAAAGCCGGGGGGAGGGCTTACACGTTACTCTCAGGGCTACTCTGACCCTCAGGTGACAATCCACCTTTTCCTGCGCTGGTCAGGGCGGAAAGGGGTCTGTCTTGTCAACAGCAGGCTGTCTCCCCGGTGTCAGGTGACTCGGCCGGACAGACGTTTCTCAGTCTTTCTTCACGGGGCCACATACCCAAGGGCCTTCCCCCCCAAAGCGCAAAGCTGAGGAGGCTGAAAACGGCCTGTGCGCCCGTGGCACGTGGCCTTAGCCGGGGGCGGGGGGGCTGTCCTCAATGGAGTCCCACTGCTTTCTGTCCCCACTGATGCCTTCCATCCTTCCCGCCCTTTGGCCCGGGGAAGTCCTAGCCTCCGTCTGTCCCAGGGGCCTGGACACATCTGGGCCCACGCAGCCCCTGACGCCTCCTGAGCGACCCTGGGGGGCTGAGCACCACCCCAGGAGCTCCTGCAGGGCGTGGCGTCCGTCACAGGAAGGGACACCGGAGGCCAGAGAAGGTGAAACATGGTCGGGTGACAGGTCAGCAACTTGCCATTCCTGGGGAGCCTGACTTCAGGTCGCAGTCCCCGGGACCGTCCGCAGGTTCACAAACCCGCTGTCACCTACGGTCATGAATCACACTTGGGCTGCAAGTCTGGTCACTTAACCGCCTCCACCCATCACTTCCTCTGGTGCAACTTCTCAAATCCACAGACAGGTCTCAAGTCACTCTCATGGCCGGCGCAGGAAGACGGGTTCACGCCGGGCCAGCTGCCTCCACGGCCCTCCACAGAGCTGTCCCTGGACCCAGGGACACGAGACAGCTCCCCATGGACCTGTCCTACTACCACGGCCCCCTGTCCAAGACGGACTGCGAGAGGCTGCTGCTCCGGGAAGGGGTGGACGGCAACTTCCTGCTGCGGGACAGCGAGTCCCTGCCCGGAGCCCTGTGCCTCTGTGTCTCGTGAGTAGCCTCTCCGGCCGCGGGTCTCAGACCCCAAGGCGAACGTGGTGCCACCAACCAAACAGAAGGGACGTGGGCCTCGCCCCGAGTCTCTGTGGTGTGCTTCTGTGACCTCAGAACGAGGGAGCAGGGCAGACGGAGGGGGGCATCGTGACCGACAGGACAGCGGGGCGTCGGGGGCGAGGGTTCCCCTCTGGATAAGGTGCAGGGGTCCGGGCACGGGCACGATGGCCTTCGGCCGCTAGCCATCTGGGTTTTGGCGCTGCGGGTGACGCTGGCGGTGTTTGCGTGCGCTTTTCTCGCCCCGGGCAAGTCCTCTTTTCAGGTGTGTGTAATCACGTTCCGGACCCAGGGTGAGATCGGATTGTTTGTCTTCTCTTTTTAATTGATTTTTTTTCCAGCTTTTATATATGAAGGTAACACATTTTGTCCCAAAAGGGCACACGCACAAAAGGTAACTACAGACCTATTTCAGTTTCATTTATAAATGACTGACCAAATAGAAGCCAGGAAGACACAACATCCATGATGCTCAAGTGCAGGGTCCAGTCTAAGACCTCAAGGATGGCTCCACGTCAGGAGCACCATTAGTTTAACTATATTAACTAAATGAATAGGTCAAAGGTTACAAACTGCACAGCTCACTCAAATTTGCTTAAAGGGTATTAGATAAGATTCACGCACCCCTCAGATACACACACAGACACGCGCACACACGCACACACAGACACATGCACACACGCACTCCTAAGCATACGGAGATCGAGCTTTCCTTAACGGAAGTCCAGGGGAAGCTCTAGAATTCTCACTAAAATCAAGAATGAGATAGTGGCACTCATTATCGGCACTGCTGTGTGACATTTCCCAGGAGGCCCTTGAAAGTGTAATGAGTCAAAGCAAATAAATGTAAAAACTGAAAAGGCAAAGGAAAAATTGTTTTTTCCTACCGAAATGACTTCATATCCCTGAAATCTAAGATTTAAGTGAAAAAAAAATTACTAAAAACTTTAAGAAAACTCAGTAAGGACATCTGTTTATAAATTGAAATTTAAAAATCAATAGCTTTCCCATACAGAAACAATAACCAAGAAGAAAATATAATAAAACGGCTCATTTACATCAGCAAGGAAAAGTCATAACACCCAGGAATAAATGTAGTAAGAAACATGTGAAACTTGCACAAAGAAAACTTAAACATCTGCTGGGGAGCTCCCTAGAAGGCTGTAACGAATCGAAGGGTTCAGTTTGGAAGCATCTCAGCTCACCATGATTCGTATATAAGTTCAATATTTTTCCATTAAAAAATGAACATTACAAAGTGTCTACTGATGGACAAATTGATAAAGAAGATGTGGTTCCTAAACATACATGTAAACGTACACACACACATGCGGGCCTGCGTAAGCACCACGCACGCACACAGGTCTGTGTACACACCACGTGGGTCTGTATACGCGCCACTCACACATGCGGGCCTGTGTACGCACCACATAGGTCTGTGTACGTGCCATGTGCACATGCAGGTCTATGTACACACCACGTACACACGCGGGTCTGTGTACGCACCATGCATGCACATGGGCCTGTGTACACACCACGCATGCACGCGGGTCTGTGTACGCACCACGCGGGTCTGTGTATGTGCCATGCATGCACGATGCACGTGGGTCTGTGTAGGTGCCATGCACACATGCGGGTCTGGGTACATGCCACACACTCACACGGGCCTGTGTACGCACCACGTGGGTCTGTGTACACGCCACGCACACGCGCGGGTCTGTGTACACGCCATGCACACACGCGGGTCTGTGTACGTACCATGCATGCACGTGGGCCTGTGTACGTGCCTTGCCCTCACGTGGGTCTGTGTACACAACACATGGGTCTATGTATGTGCCACGCAGGTCTGTGTACATGCCACACATGCACGCAGGCCTGTGTACGCATCACGCGGGTCTGTGTACATGCCATGCACGCATGTGGGTCTGTATAGGTGCCACGCACGCATGCGGGTCTGTGTACGTACCATGCAGGTCTGTGTGCGTACCATGCAGGTCTGTGTATGCACCATGCATGCACGTGGGCCTGTGTACGCGCCACATACTCATGCGGGTCTGTGTATACACCACACAGGTCTATGTATGCACCACACAGGTCTGTGTACATGCCATGTGCACACACAGGTCTGTGTACATGCCACACATGCACGCGGGTCTGTGTACGCACCACGCGGGTCTTTGTATGCGCCATGCATGCATGCGGGTCTGTGCACGCACACATGCGTTTGTGTATGCACCATGCACGCACGCGGCCTGTGTATGCACCACGCGGGTCTATGTACACGCCACGCACACACGTGGGTCTGTGTACACACCATGCAGCATCACTCAGCCATAAAAAGAATGAAGTCTTGCCATTTGCCCCAACATGGGTTGACCAGGAGGGCGTTATCCTCAGCGAAGTCCGTCAGAGAAAGACAGAGGCGGTGTGATCTGGCCTTGTGCGTGGAACCCAAAGAACAAGACAAATGGAGAAACAAAACAGAAACAGACTCGCGGGGAGAGAGAACTCATGGACGGGTGCCAGGCAGAAGGGGGTTGGGGGACGGCTGGGAAAGGGGAACCATTGATGCAAAGTGGCGGTTACAGGCGAGTCACGGGGACGTGAAATGCAGCATGGGGGACAGGGCTGGCAGTGTCGTAATAACTATACATGGTGTCTGACGGGCTCTAGACTTCCCGGGTGCTGGGGGCCCCGCGAGAATGGGAAAGGGGTTAGGGAGCACCGTGTGGTATTAGGGGTCGCAGAGCCGTCACGGGGACACGAAGTGGAGCTCGAGGACTGCAGTCCACGACAGGCACACAGCTGTGCACGGTGCCAGGTGGGCACTAGACCCATCGGGGGTCACTTCTGAACTCGTAGGAATGTTTAGCCACCGTGTTGTGCACCGGAAAACGAAAATCAGCAAAGCAAAGCGAAGTCAACCAGGTATCCATGAGCCGAAAGGACGAGATGGGAAAGGGAAAGGGTGGCGGTCGGGTCCGCACCGACGCGGCGAGGTTCCTGTCTGGGGAGGGACGTCTCTCCAGCGGCGACAGCTGGGACAGGGGACGCCAGGGTGTGACAGGACGCCCGGGGGAGGGGTGGCCAGGACCACTGCTCCCTCGTAAACACGGTCTTCCCGTGGGGCTCTCGTGCCCCGGGCTGAGGTCTCCCCCGGAGCCCCTCCCGCGTACCTGCAGGCCGAGGCCGAGTCGCGGCGAGACTGCGCAGGTACGAGCTCACGGAGCCGACGTGAGTGGGCGACTCCACACCCGGTCCCAACCCCCGAGTCTGCTGTCGTGGGCCGACGCAGAGTGTGACGCCACTTGTGTGGGAGGCACGTCCGTCTCTCCCCTCGCGCAGAACTTTGTAGAAAGTTTCTAGAAGATGTGACGTGTCATTGTGGCCACAGCTGGGACACCCAGGAGGAGCGAGTGGGGAAGTGCTGTGGAGTCACTCTCGCCGTCTGATGACTTCTCGGCCGTTTGGCTGCCGTTGTACGAGTGTAAAGAATGTTCAGAAAGATGCAGTAAATTCTACCGTCTGTGCTGGGGCCGGGGCAGGTTCTAGAAGATTCCAGTGTGGAAATAACCGAACAAGGGCAAGTGCAAATTCCCGGAGAGACGGCTGCCTTCAAGTTCAGGGACAGAGACGAAGCAGGGAAGGCCCCAGAGGGGTTGGGGCTCAGGCTGGGTGAGTTTGGGGACCTGGGCGTGGGGTGGAGGGGCTCTCAGGAGCAGGGACCCAGGGACAGGTCCGGAAGCCCTCGGGTGACTCGCGCAGGGTTCCGGAAAGGTCGTTTGGAAACCAGCTTTTGGAACAGCCCGTTGGGGGATAACGTTCCGGGGACATAAAAGGCTCCTGCAGGCCGCGGGGACAGAGGGACGTGGCAGGACGGCCGCGGAGGCTCAGATCTCGGGTCTGACGTGCGGAAGGTGCCCACGGCAGGAGGGACGGCGCCGCCCCGAGCAGGGCGCTGTGGTGACAGCGGGGGCCCCGACGTGCGAGTCCTGTGTCGGGCGGGTGGCGGGCCAGCGGCCCCGCTCGCACAGACCCCGGAGGGGGAGGTTGGACATGGAGGGGAAGTCACAGAGCGGCGGCCCGTGGTGACCACGGACAGGAAGCGCGCCCGGTGGCGCGGCCCGCTAGGACTTCCGGAGGGCGCCGGCGCGGGGGCCTGCGGGGGCCGCACTCTCCCCGGAGCCGGAGCCGACTGGGGCGCCAGGGTCCCCGTGCGGCGTGGGGGAGGGGGACCCGCCACAGCCCCGGGGCGGCCGCACGCGGCCTCACGGAGGGGACCGTGACAGGGAAGGGACACGGGGAGGCGACCCCGGCAGCCCTCGGGGCCTGAGATTTCGGGAAAGGGGACGAGCAAACCCCACGTAGACGCAGGCGCGAAGCGGGGGGCGGCCGCGCGCGGGGGAGCGCGTCCGGGGCGCGGGCAGACGCTCGGGGAGGCCAGGGTCCAAGGCCCCGGCACGTCCCCCCGCCGACCGGGCCCCCGCGTCACGCGGACACGGAGCTGACGTCACAGGACGCGCGCGGCTCCGTTTCCGGCCACTGACCTTTCACGTCTGGTTGAAAGAACTCGAACAGGAACCACGGTCCCCACAAGCCTGGTCACACGGCCTGCGGCCGCCACCGCGCCTGGGGGACGCGCAGGACCTGCGCCCGGACCCCACACGGCCCCGCCGCCCGCGTTCTGGCCGGTCCGCCCGAGACCCGGCGCCGGCGGGGGAAGACGGTCGTGGCAGCCCCCAGGCCGCAGCGGGAGGTCCCCTGCGGATAACCGAGAACAGCCTGCGTGCTACGAAGCTCCGACGCGACCCCACCTCCTCCCCGGCCACTCCTACAGCTGTCCCCTGCGGTCACTGTCGCCGCGGGGGCTGAGGGCCTCACGGCAAACGCAGGAAGCGTTACGTCACCTCATGCCAGAGGCCCCCACGGGAACTCCAGGGGCCACACGTGCGAAACGAACTTGAACGCAGTTTGTACGTTCGTCCCACTCGGACGGGACAGCGGCGAGGAGGTGTCACGGCCACAAAATGAAAAGTGTCCCCTTGGATGAGCTCGGATATGTGTCTGCACCCTGAAACCACCAGCACGGCCCCCGGAATCTTCCGGACCCCTTCCCACCGCCATCCTCTGCCTTCTGGCACTACAGAGCGACACAGCGAAATGGGACCAGCATGTGACATGTCTGACATTCAGAGAATCGCGGGGAGGTGACACACCACAGTCCGTCCCTTGTCCTGCCCAGCTGCATCTTGTCCCCAAGACGTGTCACAGGCCCCGTCCTCGCTCACAGCCACCAGCACCAAAGCCACCACCGATTCTTGTGACCGAGTCTTGGGGACACGCTTCCGTTTCCCCTCCCGGCAGAGCCGTGTCCCGGGGACGTTTACACTCGTGAAGGAAATGACCGAAACTGTGGTCCGAAGGGACTGCCGCGCCCCTCGGCGTGCCGTGGGGGCTGGTGACACCACGCCATCGTCCCCCACGCTCGGCGCGGCCCCTTTCATTTCCGCCACGGCCACGCGCGTGCAGTGGCCGCCCCGGTGGTCTGAAGTGACACCTGCCAACTCCGCCCGCCGTCCGCCCGCTGCCCCCCGGAGCTCGTCCGCGTTCACTCAGTGTCCCCTGCGCTGTGGGGACGGGTCTGCTCAGCGCCCGGCTCCGCGTTTCCTGGGCCGTGAGCTCGGTGCCGTAGCCGCGCAGGCGTCCCGGCCTCGTGTCCAGCGTTTGTGTCCGGCGTGCTTCAGCTCTGGGGCTCAGGCCTCGCGCGCCCCCCCCCCCCAATTTCATCGCCGAAGGACTTAGCACAGGCTCTCGGGCGGGGGGGGCGCACAACTCCCTGTGACCCGTGGACCGCGGTGTCCGAGCCCCGTTTGGACCCCGGTCTGCACAGCACCCAGGCGGACTCACTGGGACACCTCGGCGGAGACCGCGGGTGACTTTCACCTGCGGCCGAGACTCCTGTGAGCCTCTTGGGGGGTGTGCCAGGTGACACGGGGACACCTGGCTCACCGTGGCCACAGGAAACCCCCCAGACAGGACTGAGGCTCGAGGCCCGTTGCACAGCCTCTGGCCAGTGACGCGGCCTCCTGTGCTATGGCTGTGACGAGCTGAGTGACATCCCTGTGCCACCAGGATGCGGGTCGGCTGGTTCTCGGGCACCGGGGCGAGGCCGGGGGTCTGTCAGATCGCTGGAACCT
>PVJL010009554.1:0-56118 GCA_004026885.1 Lyroderma lyra
AAGGAGGGACATGGCCTTGGATGGATTTGGGAGCACATGCTGATGGACTGAACACGGGAGTGAGCAGCAAAGGCAAGCTTAGGGACAATGACCAGAGTCTGAGAGAGGTGGGATACAAGTTTCCTTCTTAAAAAAATCCGTTTGAGATTTCTGTGTTATACCCAGGAGAGAGGCAGCAGCTAATCATTACTAGATCGAGGATGTGCGGTCTGGGCTGGAACCGTACCTCTCAGAGTTGCGGGCATTCATGTAACGCTGAAAACCATGGGCCAGCGCCATGGCCTTCCATCCTTACGGGCGCTGTCCTGCGGAGGGCCAAGAATCCTGGGAGCACCACGGCGGCCCTCCGGGCGCAGGCTGCCTCCATGCTGCCTCTGCAGTGGGGCCCCTCTGGGTTCCATGTCCTCCTCTCCACAACCATCGTGCACGAGCAGGGACGGTCTAACGCAGCTGGCACCAGAGCCCTGGGTTAGGGCACGCTTCTTCTTTGAAAGGCCGAACAGCACTGAGCATGCTCCGTGAGGCCTGGAGCAGCAAGAGGGAGGGGTCAGGCGAGTCTGTGGGCTCTGTGCATGATGTCTCTGGCTTCTCTGGCTCTGGATGCTTCTGGCTCTGGTCCCCGTCTCTTCCCAGCTCTGGAAGAGCCCTCCTCTCCCTCAGTGAGCTTTCTTTTCCCACCTTCAGCCTTTTGTGTTCAATGACCTTTAAGCAATACGCAACTCTCTTCGTGTTGTTCTAACTTCATCTAAACATTCACCTAAAATGTTTACTTTCTTCTAGAAGTTAATTAGCCACAGTTGTCAGAACCGGGCTCTCTTTCTGGATGCAGCTGGTGTTTCTGCAAGTTTCATGTTATCTGCTATTGTCGTTGACATGCTGGGAGGGGGTACAAACACCTCTGCTCAGGAGAAAGAAGTGGGGTCAGGGGTGCTGTCCGTGACAGCTGATGAAAATTTGCAGTGGAACCCTGGAAACGGCCCCTGGCTTGGGCCCAGACTGCCTGAGTTGAAGGCCAGGATCCACCGGGTAATAACCGTGTAAATCAGAGCATGTCACTTAACTTCCCTGTGCCTCAGTTTCTGCATTTGTAAATAGTGGTAATGATTTCAGGGTTGTTATTACATTATGGAGACTAAGGGCAAAGTGCAGGCACACTGTAAATAGAATTACGAACGTAATATGTTATTTCCTGTGCATAACACTCAGCAGTTTGCGTTATTAGAGTCTCCTACCTTTCTGCGTCACCCGGCTGTGTTAGATGGTGCACATCCTGACCCATTCTGAGGGCTGGACGATTGCTGGGGCCTGTGAGGGGGACATGGCGTGTGGCAGCATCTTCTGTTTAAAGACACCTCAGGTCTTTGTATTTCTGCACTTTCAAGAAGCAGCAGTGAATTTTTCTTTCTCTGGATGCGCATTGTGATGTAAATACTCTGTGTAATGGCCAAATAGTAGGATTCTCAAGATGTCTGGGTAGGGAGAGAGAATGCAGACAACAGAGAAGGGAGGGAAAATTTGGTTTGTGAAAGTATGAGCGCTCACATCTTGTTGTTCTTTTTTTTTTCGAACTCAAACAAATAAATGAGAAAAACAACTCCCTTGAAGTGGCCTTAACCCCTGGGTCTTTGCACTCTGTCCTCGACTGCGACCCAAGAAGAGTTTTCAAGCCGAAGCAGTATCCACTGCATGCACTGCGCGTGCGTGTCTGGAGGTCATGGGTTTGTGTGCCCTTTGGACGGAATGGCTGCCGGAAGCCTCCTCGACGTCTGCATTGACTCCCATCACCCTGGCTTTTCTTAGCTGTTTCCTGTTCACCTCTGTTCTGGGCCATCTGGTAGACCTGACTCACAGGAAACCATAGCCAAGGCACCTGGTGGCTGAGTCACTGGCTCTTGGAGTATCTCTTCCTTAAAAACAATAAAGGCAAAAGTAAGTGCTCAAGTAAGTAGTGCATTTTGCAATGAGTTCCAGCTAAGTATTGCTCGAATGGTCAGTTCTGGGAATTCCCCCTGTGTTAGGTGACTTATCTTTTGGCAACTGTGATATAAGGAAATCATTTTATCTCCTAGCAATGGACTTCCCTCCTCCCTCCTGCTCCTCCTCCTTTGCCTACCCAAGTATTTGCAGAGAACCCGTGTGTCCCAGACACAACATTAGGCCTTGAGTGTAGAAATGAAGACACAGAGCGATGCCCAGCAAGCTGCTGATGCCCCAGGGCGATGGACCAGTAAACACAGAGAAACCAGTATCACAAGTTCATTGGTAAGGGTTAGCACAGGGAACTATACTCAGCCTGGAGATGTTCCTGAACATGAAGCCAGGTGTGAGCAAGCCAGGTGAGGTGGGCAAGGGAGACATCTCAGGCGGAATGGGATGATTCTCTGCCACCTACTTTGGTGGTCAAGGGAAATGCTTTCTTCAACAGCAGCTTCCATCTACCACTGGGGGCCGCTGAAGAGCACTCTGCGGAAGTGGGTGTGGACAAGGCTAGGTCGGAAGGGATATGGAGCGGGGTGGTCCTTTTCTAGAGCCCCCACGCCCATCCGCAGAGGCTTCTGGCAGCGACTTCCCATGCCAATGTCCTTTGGACGGGATTGCATTAATCCATCTTCTTCTGGGTGATCCACTGGTGGACACAGTGGGGAACAGCAGGTGCAAGAGAGACGACATGCTTGTAGCCAATGCTTTTGGAAACCTGTGATGCATCCCCTCAGCCCCCCTGTGGTTTGGACTGTAGCTCTAGCACCAAGTTCAGTGTGGGCTCACGTGACAATGTCCACATCAAACACGAGGCAAGTCTTTTTGTTTTTCTGAAGCTGGGAGCCCCCTCAACCTTCCTAGTAACACAACCTAGACATGTGGGGTGGTAACACCCCAGGAGCCACCGTCAACCAGTGGAGAATGTGAGCCAGTAGACAAAACCCCCAGCTTCTCACCTTTTGGATGGGGGATCCCAGAAGGCATTCTGTACACGTGCCAGAGGTCCCAGCAGAACTGAGCCCCCACTGCTCACAGCAGCAACCTTGATAACACACACTTAGGGTGGCTTTTTCTTCTCCCCTGTCTTCCTCACGTAGTCCCCCACCAAACCTTTCCCCCGACCCCGCCTGCTTCTGGAAATTTCCTCCCAAATAAACCAAGTCCATGTCTCAGGTTCTGCTTCTGAGGAAGACCAAACGAAAACAGGAATAATGAACAGCTGAGGACTTGAACTAGAAGGCATTTGAAGTCTGGTATCAGCCTCCTTGGAACACATCCCACACCTTTTGGAATTGTTATTTGCACCTAGACCAGGTGCTCCCACTGAAAACAGCGTTGCCAAGTCTGGCTATGCACAGGCCTCAGCAATACAGAGGCTCAGAGGACCCGGTGGGGTGACTTAATTGAACAGGTGAGAAGAAATTCTAGCTCAGAGAAAGATTCTGGATATGATTCTTTATAATGGTTACAATTTTTAAAACCCCACGGTCCTAGGAAGATTAAGCCTGCGGAGTTCACGGTCAAAAACATTCCAGCATAGGTCACGTGTATCCGAGAGATACATTCGTTACTAGGATGTGCTCAAATGTGAAAAATAAATTTAAAAACACTGCAAATATAATCAAATACATGATTTTAAAATGTATTTTCAGTTAAAATCTAGAAATTATTAAACTAAGAAATATAAAAATATAAGGAATAAAAAATTTTCTTACCAAATAAAGTGACCCACACTGGGTGAGAAAAGATTGGGACAGTAAGGTTGTACATGAACTTAGAAACTCGCATATGTTTACATTCATAAAAGCACATTAAATTAAGAAAATAACAATGAGATTTTTATACCTCAAAATTGAAAGTAAAAGTTAATAGACAATTAAGTTTTCATGTCTTTGATCTCAAGATAATGTGCCAAGGTAATGTACTAATGCAGGAATGGGTAAGATTCTTTTGGGAAGAGGCATTTTTATGACCCCTTCATCCTCTGCCCTATTTGACCTTCATATGCCCTATTGAAATTCTTTCAGTTGTAGAAAGTACACTGCAGATGGAGAGAGACTCGTGTCTTTGGTGAGGAGTGGTAACTCCTACCCAAATATTTCCAAACGCTCTTAATTTCTTTTCATTTTGCTGTACTGATTAAAGGGCCAGCTAACATGTTAAGTTATATGTGCTGTATGTGCTGGAACTGGATTAGGTTTCTACAGCATTCAAATATTTTGAAATTCACTTGTAGCACGATAGTTCCATAAGGTACGTAATCTTGGCCAGTTTTACACAGGAGAGAATTGAGGCTGTATTAAGCATGCATTATGATCTGATTTAATTTAAAAACTTTGAAAGTCTTCACATGGATATATTCATACATTGGAGGAAAATCTTGTCAGACCACACAAATTGTCTTTTGGTGAAAACCAAAAAAAGACCATTTAAAAGTGTGCGGTTAATGCTATTAACAAATGACTTTAACTAATTTTGTGTTTGGGAAAGTGGAATTTATTCTCTGGGAGAAAACAATTATTTTCGTTAAGAAAATGCTTTCACAGCCCTTTTGGTTATAAATATTACAAACTCCCTAGCTGATGTTAAGATAGAAATTACTCTGTTTAGATCACTTACTATTAAGAGATACTCAAAAATTTCTCCCTAGCGAGCTCAAGTCAGGAGGTGGACTGTGGCCAGTGAGATGAAAGGCAGGGATGGTCAGTTTTAAGTGACTTTTTGTCTTATGCAGTAACACTGCTTTGTTATTCTCAGAGTTCAGTGAATCCCATTACCCACATGGGATTGTATTAGTGGTGTCTTGGGAAATGGAAACAAACGAACAAACAAAAAACAGCTATGCCAGAGTCTGGGCAAAGCAAGGGAACACAACAGCAAGCCGAAGTGGAGGTCAGACAGTCAAGCGTCACTAAGGAAGAGCTGGGAGCAGGCTAGGGGGAGAGGGCGCACCTGTATTCTCCACCTGCAGAAATAATCAGGAAGTGGCTTAATTTCTTGCAGAATGAGCCTAGGTGAGATTTGTTTTACTTTGTTGGTTTGCTTTGTCCTGGATATTATAAAAAACAGAGACTTAGTGAAGTCCTGAGATTACAAATGGAATTTGAGGCAGTTGACTCAATTATTAATAATAGCTTTAAAAAAGAAAAGGAAGGAGAGTTTTGTGTGTGGGGGCGGAACTTCCTGGGCTTATTATTGTCTTTTATCACGTGAGAGCCCAGTAATTTGGGGGAACTTTTATATTCAAGTTGATTAGGTCTGTGGAATTGAAATTTGTATTTCTTCCTTTTCGTTATTCATCAGCTTTGTTCACTAATGGTAAAAATGTGATGCCTTTCCGTAAATAATTCAGCCTAATGTTTTAGTAAATGTGTTCTGCATTTTTCAGATGCCCTCAGACAATTTATTACAATCACTTGTAAGTGTGCAATGGGGTTTAAGTGAAATTCCTGGAGCTGCTTGTTCACAGTGTCCCATCAAAACCTTGACCCCTGGAATCCTCACTCCGGGACACTGAGAGTTCTATGAGTGCACCAGCACCGTGACTCATGGGCGTTTCAGAAGGGTTAGCACTGCTGGTTTTTAGGATCCAGGGGGCAGATTTCCACTCTGGAAACACACAGTAGATGTACTTTTTTGTCATTCCTCCTGCCAAGTATAGCTAAAAACCCTGGATGCTACATATAAAAGAAACATAAGAAGACTCTGAAAGGTAAAAAAAAGAAGGCACAAGCTAAGGGCCTTGGGAGCCCAGGTATGACAAGGTGATGAGATCCCTGGGCTATCTCTTTTGCCTCATAGATCTCAGAGAGGGCACCAAGGAAGCCAGCCACTCAGAAAGGTCGGTAGCTTCAGAATAAAAGAAGCCCAGAGAAAAGCGTGCTCTCTTTAGCCAACAGACTAGGACATGGGAAGCCTTGCAAGACAAAAGACTTTTAGACAACTGCTCTACTCCAGCCAGAGGCTGTGGCCCCACCCCACCCCTTCCAGCAAAGGCCAAGTGGAGAGTCAAGATTTCCATCCTTACCACGCTGGGACAGGACACTTTAGTCTCCTGATGGAGCAGCATCACAGAAGGCAAAAAGCTGGAACTTTCATCTCTGAGTTAAAGACCCTCCTCCCCACAGACTCACAGCCTCTGTCCGTGGAAACCAGGTGGGAAACCTAGACTCCCACCTCTACCTGGTGAGAATGAGGTACCCTTCCCCTCTTCACGGAGGTGGGGTCAGAGAAAGCTGGTGAAGAATCAGGACCTGCCACTGCTGAGTAGTAATGAGTTGTCCCCTCCAAAGTGGGGGAGAGTGGGGGACAATAATAAAGTACCTCCCCCTCTCAGCCAGGATGGTGACAGCAGAGACCTCATGGGAAGGAGTGTGGGAGCACCTCCCGCCCACTCCCAGTTTGACTTGCGTTCCCACTGGCAGTGATGAGGGGATGGCCCCCTCCCACCATGAGGATGGTGTCAGAATAGGCCTTCTAAAATGCAAGATTTAAATGATATCCAGTCTTGTAATGCCCTAAATGACCAGGTTTCAACTGAAAATCAACATAAAATATCAACACTAAAATGCTACAGTTAAAATGATCTGACAAAGATTTTTAAACCATCAACATAAACAGGCTGAAATGAAAATTATGAACATACTTGAATAAATGATAAAACAAAGTCTCCGCTAAGACATAGAAACCAGAAAAAAAACACCAAATGCAAGTTTTAGAACTGAAATATACAAGGACCAAACTGAAAACTCAACGGGTGAGTGTGACAGAAGAATGGAGAAAACACAGAAAAGAATTGATGCACTTACAGATAAAACAATAGAAATTAGTCCATCTGAACAACAAAGAGAAAATAGACGAATAAAATAAAGGACAAAAACCACTTGAGTGATTGTCTCAATAGACACAGAAAGAGCAGTTGACAAAACTCAACACCCTTCATGATTAAAAAAAACATCCAACAGCCTAAGAAGAGGAGGAAACGTTCTCAACCTGATAGAAGACATCTCTGAAAAACCCACAACTAACATATGTAATGGTGAAAAACTGAATGCTTTCTCCTGAAAATCTTAAGTAAGACAAGAACATGTGTTCTCACCGCTGCTAAATCCAATCAATGAAGAGGCATATCGTGTTCATTACTGGAAAGATTCAGCATAATAAAGATGGCAATTCCCCCCACGTTGAAAACAGTTTTAATGAGAAAAATACCAGCCAGACGTATCACCCCACCTCCCGGATATAGACACAATCATTCTAATAAATTCCATAATTTATATGGAAAAGCAAGGGCCTAGAACAGCTAAAACAATTTTGCAAAAAAAGAAGGTGGAGTGAATCACTCTATCCAATTTCAAGGCTTCCTATGGAGGTATAGTCATCGAGACCACGTAGCATCGGTAAAGGGACAGGCCCATAGCTCCACGGACAAAGTGCAGAAGCAGAAATAGCCCTGCACAAGTGCAAACAACTGACTTAAAAGGGGCAAAAGGCAATTGAGTAACAGCAACAAAAGGGCTGTGAGGATTAGGTACCCGTAGACAAAACAAACAAACAAACAAACAAACAAACAAAACACCTTGACTTAACCCTGACGCTTTATGCAAAAATTAACCTAAAATTAATTATAGAATGTAAATAAAAAATAAAACTATAAACTTTTAAAAGATAATATAGGAAAAAATCTTTAGGACCCAAATCATGGTGAAGACTTCTTAGATGTGACACCAACAACATGATCCATAAAAGAAAAACAAAAACAAAAGCAATAAATTAGACTTCATTAAAATTAAAAATCTTTACTCTATGAACTATTCCACTATGAGGATAAAAAGACAAGCTATAGACTGAGAGAACATATCTGACAAAGAACTCATTTGTAGAATATATAAAGAATTCTCACACATAAACAGTAAAAACAAACAAACAAAACCGATTAGAAAATGAACCTAAAAGACACAGACATCTCATCAGAGAGGCTAATAGTGGTGTCAAGCAGGTAGGTGCAAAGGTGTTCAACACCGCTCATCACTAACTAGGGAACTACATGCTAAGAACACGATGAGTGACTGCTACACAGATATTGAAAACAGCTAAAATGTAAACTGGTGACAGGACCCGAGGCCAGCGAAGGCGTGGGGAAGCCAGTACCCACACATTGCTCGTTGGAGTGTACAATCGTACTATCACTCTGCAAACACTTTGGGGGTGTCTTAGAAACCTAACCCCACGCTTATCAGGAATTGCGCTCCCAGAGCAACGAACGTGTAATTCTACAAAATCCTCTACACAACGGCTCACAGCACAGCTGTTTACCTGTGATAGCGCGAGCCCCGAAACGACAGACAGGCCCCTGGGCAGGCGAAGAGAAGCCTGGTCGCCCCCACAATAAACCCGCCATCGATAAGAAGTGATCAAGTGCGAATACGCCTGACAGCTGGGATGCCTCTCAGGAAGGTTATGTATGCCGAATGGAAAAACCCATCTCAACCCATTTGACACCACGTGGTTCCATTTACATATTATTCTCTAAGTGACAACCCTACAGAGATGGAAGGCAGGGCAGTGGTTTCCAGCAGTTAGGGGGTGACTGGGACGATAAAGGGGTAGCAGCAGAGAGATCTCCGCGGCGATGGACGAGTTCTCTATCTTGATTGTGGGGGTGCTTCCCGGACTGCACACAGGGGAGACAATGACACAGCACTGTACCCGTCGGACCTGCGCCCGTCTCCTGGTTTTGCTGTAAGACGTAACCGTGGGGGGACATGCGTGAAAGGTGCCCAGCACCTTCTGTTTAAACCGACCCACACTTTATTGGAGATGAAGACGGACCGAGCCCGGAAAGGGGCTGGTACGACGAGTGCTGCCCCCCGCCTTCCGCACTGAGGAGCCGGCTGTGGTGCCTGCAGAAGGGGTCAGGGACTCCAGGTCGAACGCTCTGTTTGTGTTGTGTCCCTAAGGCTCCAAACAGTGTCGCGGGTCTGGTCTCCAGCGGGGTCCGCCTGTCAGCGTGCTCAGGCCTCTTGGGAGCCCTCCCGGCTGAGGGGTCCGTCCCCGAGGGGAGGGACGGTAACTTCCAGCTGAAGGGGAACCGGGAGGACTGAAGGTGTGATTGTGGCTCCACTGGACAATTTCTCCTGTGGCCACACTCCACCTCCTGTTCTGGGAACTTGCCCCACCATGCAGCTTGTTAGACACAAAGTGCACAGTGTTTCTTGTTAGGCCCCCGAAATCCCTGCTGTGGGGCGTCATACCCTCTGAACTTGGAGTGTTGTGGCCTTGGGTGAATAATCAGTGAGTTGGCCGAGCCACGTTGATGAAAGGGCACGCAGCACTTCTAAGACCTTTGACTGGAAAGGAGAATGAATTGACATTTGTTTACCCATTTCTCTCGACGTCCAAGTTATTCAGCTCAGTACCCAGGCTGGCAGGCCTTGAGCCAGGCACTGGGGACACAGAGGTGAATAAAGGACTTGTTGACCCTGCCTTCACGGAGTTGGGGGGCGGGAAGCAGACATCCAGAAAATAAACACAGAGAAATATGTGGTAGCCCGTACCTCGCAGGACTCGCTGCCAAGAGACCAGTAGCTGGGAGACAGCGGCTGGGGGCAGAAGGACACACACGTGCCCCGGGAGAAGAACCCAGATGCGCCAGACGACGGGCAAGGGGCGGCTGGAAGTTTTTCGAAAATGGAAGCGGGCCGGGTTGGCTGGAGAGCAGGACGCGGCTCTGGGGAGGTGTGCTCGCTGCCAACAGTGGACAATGAGGGCCCGGCCTGCGGCTTCCAATGGTCAGTCCGTGAGCAAGCATTTGCTGAGGGCCTGCGGGCTGAGCTCCACCTCGTGGGGAGCAGAACGACGTTTGAGTCCGGCCCTGAAGGCATTTCCAAACCCCAAATGAGAAGCGAAGTGGACTTCAAGGAGATGTGTTCTTTTCGGCCCCTGAAAGGGTGGACTGGCGTTGGCGGGCCGCAAATACCACCAGCGTCTGCAGCTGTTCTACATTACTGGGGGCCAAAGGTCTGGCCTTGAATGTCTTACTTTTTTCTCTTTCAATATCCTTGCTTTAAAATAGAAAAAAAACAACCAACTTAAAAACAGTCTTGTTTACTTTATCCGAGATTAAAGAGCTTGAACCGACTTGGCCAGTCTAAATGGATTTTTAAGTGCTTTATGGACAAGTACCCCTAATTGCTGGGCTCCCCTGACTCTGTGCAACGCTTGTGTTGTCTGGGTTGGCTTATTTACTGTCCTTGTTAGAGGTCAGAAGCCGAGTCTGCAATCAGGCGATTTTAATTTCTGAAGCTGAGGATGGAAGCATGTGGCACAATGGGCAGTGCCCTTGAATTTCCTTCCTCGACTTAGGCTAGTCCAAGGCCTCACATCTGTGATCCAGCGCGCCACACGTGAGAACCTGGTGCCGTGGCAGTGCCCGAGGGGCATGGGTTGTGGTCCTGTCACAGAGAAGTGTAGAAAGGGGCAAACTAGAGCCTAGGGCGTCGCCTTCCTCTTCCTTTCCGCAGTCGTGGAGCAGCCCCAGCCCATCCCGGTGTGGTCGCTGAGCGACTGCGTGACTCTGGGTTGGACGCTCACATCCTGGAGTCCCAGGTTTTTCATTTGTAAAGTGGGAACAGGAAGGCCTGCCTCGGTGGTGGGTTACTGCATCTAAACGATTGGGGTGAGAGCTCAGGCTATGCCACAGTATCTCCCCAGGAGAGACGAGTCCATTGTTCTCTGGACAACAGAGCCAGGACCTGGGCTGGAAACCCACAGGGGAAGCAGAGGGAGATAAAAGCCCAACTTGGAAGCAAGTGTCACTTTGTCAGGCAGGAGCTGGGGGTATGAGCATTGGGCAGGCCTTACTTTCGGCCCTTAGGAAAGAATCACAGTCTAGCAAGAAGGTAGACAGCAACTCTAATCATAAAGTGGGGTGCAGGGCCAGCAAGAGACTCATCGCAATAAGGGGGCCAGGAGGGGGGCTGCCTGAGGATACGGTCGCGTCCAGGCTGTGAAGGATGAGTGGACCTAAGAGTAGAAGCTCAGAAGAGGGGTGGGGGAGGAGGCCTTCACGCAAGTCAGCCGAATTTCCAGACACCCAGAGGTGTGACAGCAGGCGTTGCGTCCGAGCAGCACGTTTGGTGTGAGCCAGCCGTTGCGTACCGAGACGAGGCCTGAAACGACGCGAGAGCTGAACGGCCGTATTTTCCGTATTTTGCGCGTGAGCACTCGGTGGACGGTTTTTCGTCATCCGGGTAACTCAAACAAGTTGACAGGATGCATCTTGGTATAGATCTCTTTTCATTTAGTGTTCACTTGTTTGCCGGGTGGCGTGGGGAGCGCTGTCAATCTGTGAACTCAGATCATGAGAAATCAGGCAAGTTGTCTTCAGTCATGAGTTTAATGTTTCGGCTCTGTGATCTGGCCCTGGGAAAGGATCATTCTTAGGTTGCATTTTAGTTCTTTGTCCTGGATAGCCATCAGCTCTCTTTTCATTTCTTCTCTTCACTCTGTTTTGAAAACACTTGACAAACCTGTCTTCCTTAACGTGGACATGCTTTTCATTGGCGTTGATGCCTAGAACTGGGTTGGGGATAGCGCAGAGGGCTTGGAGGAGCAGTCTATGAGGGAGAGCACAGCAGAAATTGCAGGGAACTTTTTTTTTAAAAGTAGGGATACCGGGATTCACCACAACCCCAACCCCAACCGCAAAGGGCATTTCTGAACCTCAAAACATTATCCCATAGTATTTGATGTTGTTTTACAGTCTCAGTCCCTTGGAGGTTTCTTGAATCTGTTTCTCGGAGCTACAACCCGGCAGTCAGTTCATCATGACAGCACATAATCTGGGGGTTCTCAACTTCGACTGCATGTTGCATTTGCCTGCCTTTACCTGGGGGGATTAAAGCACATCCATGCCCAGTCCCCAAACTGACTTTCCAGGGATGGGGCCTAGCACTGCTGTATTTGCAGAGGTAGTTCTAGAGCGTTGCCAGGACTAAGAAGTGCACGTCAAACATGACCACTCCTTTCTGTCCCAGCCACCATTCTGCCCTGCAACACTTCGTGTGTTGACCACGCCTCCCACAGGGCGCTAAGGTCACTTGTCTCCACCTTTCTGTCCAGCGACTCATGAGCAGTCGCCATCTCTCCGAGCAGGATATAAGGAAGTGGGGACAGCAGTCCGGCTCTAGCCCCGATGTATCATGGGGACTACATCTCAGTTTCCTGAGCACATGTGTCCTCTGATCAAATCTCACAATGTGAGAAACACGGAGGTTTTCATTGGCTTTATTTCTCACACAAAGGCTTATCCTTTCCTAATGATTTATTTGGTCACACTTGAACTATTCTGCTTGTGCCCAAGATGTCAAATCCATGCCAATGTCTAGGGCAGTCTGGAGGAGGTCATCATATTTATGTTCAACACTGACCATCACTCCTTGCAGAGTAAGTACTGCCCCTGAGATTCAGGTTGGAAAGATAATTTTACCGATAATGATTATATCTAGCTCCCAAAAGTCATTAGGCCTATAAAATTTGGCAGTGTTCAAACTTTCTTTTTATCTATATGATATTATTTTTATATCCTTTCTATTGTCTTTTACTCATTTATTTCAGAAAATACTGGTCACTAAATCATTCAAAGCACCATGGGGATATCTCATGGCACTGACAACATACCTGCTTTCAAAAGTCTTCCAGATATTTTTTTAGATACTCAGAGACATACAGAACAAGTTAAACACACACACACACACACACACACACACACACACACTCACTCACTGAAATACACAGCAGTGTATGTATGGTCAGGGGAAGATAAAAGTAGAATGACCTCTGACTCCATAAACTCATGAAAATAGCTCAAGATCACTCCAATGTCATTTTAGATACATATATTTAAGAACTGTGTGACCTAGAGGATTAAACAATACCAGCCATGAGAAGGCTGCTTCTTTGTGTTTTGAGCCCATGATATAAATGTCTTCTTTAAGTTGAACCAATATTTGAATGTCTTTGATATGATAATAATGCCAACTCACATGGTTCAACCTGCCAAAGAGGGGCTCAGCATGATCGTGCAGGTGGAGAGAGGGAATGTTCTGGGTTTCCGTAGCTCCAGGTTTTATGTCCTGGCAAAATCTGTAACAGGAAACAACCTTGTTACCTGGGGCAGTATCTGAGTTCTTTAGTGGGCACAGTGAGATTTAGAATCAAGGACAGAAAGGCTTAAAAGAATAAAAATCATTGTATTGGTAATTTTTTGTTGTGAGGGAATCATTTTACAGTTGGTATTTTAAGTATTTGTAATGCTGGAATTTGGCTAATTATAAATGAAAATCTCAAATTTGACTTTAAAATGTATATTAAATATTGGTTTTAAATTTAGGATTTTGGATTGAATTAGAACATTTAAGATAACATTAGATTCAGTAAAATTATAAATTTAATATTTTAGACATAAAAATTATTTACATGCTCAGGAAAGTTTAAGCAAAACTTTCAGAAAAGTTTTAATTCAGAAAAATGAAGTATTTTAAAAGAAACTGAATGTATTAATTTTTTATCAGCGTTTAAAATATTTGAAGGTGTCCTAATGAATTGTGTTTGTAAATGGGACCAAACATCATTCAAAGATGATTTCTCAGCTCTGCAAGACGTATAAATGAACAGTAGCATTTGTAGCACAAGTCAAAAATTGAAGAATGAGATTTTAAAATTGTACCTTTAATAAATTAAATATCAATTCTGAAACAAAAATAAAACAAATCTCTAAACAATATTTTCTGTGAACAAAAGCCATCCTTGGGGACACTAGAACACTGACAGCAACCTGCTAGCATTTTGCAGACTGTCAGGATTGTCAGATCTTCAAATGATCATCCTACAGGAAACTCCGAGTTGACGATGACACCATTGAACAATCAGACTTTTAGTGTCTTGCTTCAAAATACAAACGGACAGCGAGCGGGCCCTAGGCACGGCTGGTTGCTACCGTCCATTCTCCCTGCCTCTGTCCGTAGGGCCCTGGCTCTGCGTGGGCTGCAGTGCGCTCCCACTCTCCTCCCCGGAGTTCTGGGTGCTAGGGTTGGTCACGTGGCACTCTCAGCCATTGAGATATGAAAGCACATTTCCCTGTGTGGGGCTTTTGGGAAAGCTCTGTTAAAAGTACAGACTAAACTGCATCCACATTTTCCTTCTAATCACATTCCTGTTTTCTACTTCTGTCGGTCTGGAATGTGGATGTGATGCCTGAAGATGAAGCAGCCGTCTTGTAGTCTGAGGGCAAAAACCTAGGGTTGTAGAGCAAAAACTAGAAGGAGGCTTGGTGCTTGATGACTTCATTGGGAAGGTGCAAGGCCCTTACACTGTCTTGCTGTTTGAGAGTAAAACAAACAAACAAAAACCTATTTGATCATAATAAATCATTATGGGTGGTTCTCTGTTGCTCTTCAGCCAAGCCCAATTCTAACTGACTCAATCAATTTCTTAGAGGAAGAAAGATACCAAACAAAATTGACAAACAAATAAAAAGAAATCTGGAGATCAAAGATAGTATCGGGAACAGAATAAAAGTACCAAATAATTACAATAATAATATTATCTCCAGAGAGGTTCACTCATATAACCGATCAATATTTATGGAGTACCATTTAAGGGCCTATTATAAAAACTAGAGAAGAGCTAAAATATAATGTTGCATGTATAAAACATGAATGGGATGCTATGAAACGACACGATAAAAATAACAAAAAGGATGAGAGACCTAAATGATAAATTTCAGATATTCAGCATAAAATGAGGAATTTCGGGAAAAGAGCACATGGCTGAGAGCAACACATCCAGAGAATATCTCAGAGAAATTTCCCAGGCATGGAAGACGGGAGCTTCCTAACCGAAAGGGCCCAGTAAAGGCTCGATGCAGTGAAAGCATCTCAGAGGGTGCGAAACCGTAATGTTTGAGGGCAGCGCAGGGCAATCAGGGCTCCTGACGCTTCCCGAGAGAAACAAAACCTGGGAGACTAGACGTCAGAACGGCATGCATGCAGCAGGCAGAGGAGAAGCACCTTCCAAATCCTGAGAGAGACAATACACAGCCCAGAATTCTATTGCCAACAAAGTGTTTGTCAAACCCGAAAGGGAAATAAAGGCCTGGGTAGACACACGGAACCTTCGGGACACCCTTTCACAGGGAACCGCTGATGGATGTGCTCCAGCAAGTTGAGGGCCTAACCCGAGGAAGAGGAAGACGTAGGCTTCAGGACACGGTCTCCAACAGTTAGGCATGAAGGGCAGTGTGGCCAAGGGTTCTGTGGCAGGTGCAGGGAGCCAGCCCCCGCTCCCCAGAGAGGAGACCAGGGCCACCCAATGAGAGACCCAAGGGAAATAAGAGGCAACTATCTAGCAAAGGTTCTCTGACGTGAAGGAGAATCCCAAACGGAAACGCTGGCGTAGATCGGATACTGCACGTGGGAGACAGATGTAACTACATAAAACCAGCTGAATGAACGAAACCAGAGGGCCATTAATGTCAGGAAAATGGAAAAAAAATTGTCCAGGACAAAAAGTATGCAAACTTCTACTTGCCACCGCAATGAACACTATGTATGTAGCCACGACGACGTAAACGTGGACGGCTATTATACAAAAGTTTTGGGGAGGGTGAGAGTAAGGAGCTGGGTTGTGGTGGTATCACCACAAAACTTTGCCCCATTAAGCTGGAGATCAGTAGATAAGTTCTAAAAATTGGTGAATAAAAAGAAAAAACTAATGTTATAAAACTATTTAGGAATCCGCAGGTTACTATCAGGAGAAAGCAGTTCACAGAGGCAAAAATAAATTGCCTCTGGGGGCCAGGCGTGAGGATGAGGAAGGGCTGGTTGGGGAGAACGAATTCTTTCTTCCAGATCTTTCGGTGTGATGTACCTGTGTGATGAGTGGTAGGCGCTAGGCTTTCACACTGAACTCTCTGCCTGCTTCGGACCTGTCCGCCCGGGTTCTATGCGCATCTGGCCAGCTTGATGCAGGTACAGCCTGGCCTCAGTCCCCTGCTGTGTTCCTTACTTCGTGCCCCTGGGCTTGTCTGTGAGAGCCCCGCAGGAGCCACCCTGGGAACCTGCTGACTGCTCAGGCCTGAGCAGCCTGGAAATGCAAGGGCGTCACCGCCCCAAGAGTCCTATCTCCGACCGAGTGCGACTGGGCCGTCCTGAGCGGGTGGACGCACCCCTCCCGCTGTCTCCCGCTGGACTGACGGTGCTGGGACATTCCTGCAGCTTTTCGGGCCGTCCCCCAGGATGGAGCGACCAGTCACCCGCAGGCACGGCCGAGCGCCAGGGCATCTTGGGACCGACTTTTCCTCTTCCACGTCTTCACTCACCCGTCGCTCACCCCCTTCCTGGATCAAATCCCCGATTTCTCTTGGTCCCAGGCTTTGCTTTCTGGCAGACCCAGTTTAAGACGTAATTGGGTAAAAGCTTTTGAATCAAGGCAAAAGAAAGGAAACCGAAAAGGAAGTTTACAGTATAACAAGGACTGCAAAGTGTAAATGCAGGACTTTTGAGACCAAAGGTAAATACGTGAAGAGGAAAGCTAATGGGTTAGAATTTATAATTACCGAGGGGCTCAGCGACATTAAAAGCTGAAGGAGCAAGGAAACAACCAGTAAAAAAGTGCTTTAAATGAGACCTGAAGGGGACTGCGCCGGTCAAATGTCTCACAGGAACAGAAGGGCCTTTATCTGATTTCCTATGTCCATGGAAAACGGAGGCTTAGGTGTGGTAATAAAACCAGTCAAGTAGCCACGAGCGGAGTGCTGAAGCCCAATGACAGTTACAGACTCACGGGGTAGAGTGAGTTAGTATCAAACAAACAGCGTGGCGGGGCGGGGGGCAAGGGAAATCAGGACCCACAGTTAAAACGAAGAGAAAGCATGAGAAAAAGACAGGAACTAGAAGAATTAAAAACAAATACATTACTTTAGCCAATAATGAAAACACGGGCTGAATTATCCCTTCAGAAAAATGAACTCTTAGGTTAAAAGCAAACCAAAATTTTCATTCAAGCAGTTTTTAAAAGACATGTCGAAATGAAGAAATGTTGACTTTAATACTCAAAGATTTATCAGGAAAATGCAAACATTTAAAAAACAGGAAAGGCGATACTTCAATACAAAGCAGAATTCAAGGCCTGAACCATTAAATGAAGACTTAGATATTTTATCGTAAAAAATACAATTCTTGAGGGAGATAAAAGAGCCATGGACCTTTGGGCAATGAAAACCATAATAGCAAAATGCGCCCAACCAAAATGCGTAGAACCTGATAAAAATCACAATAATCGGGGAGAGGCTATTACGGCCTTTTCATCATTTGTTACATCGGGGCGCTAAAGCTACGCAGTGTAGACAGTAGGCCCGATCGCCGCCCGCAGTTCGCTTACTAGAGCTACGTGACCTTGTTTTAACCCTGGAAAGCATGTTTAAAAGTCAACATTCACTTGACCGTGAAGAAAACAAGTAAGTTCTCTTCGCAGAGCGATGTCGCAGGCCTCACCTCGAGCTGTTTGCGACCCTCCCTCTCCGCGGGCGGGTAACTGCACCAGGCGTTGGGGCAGCGCCGGGACGGGGGCGGAGGGGTGAGGCTGAGGGCGCTGGTGTTCTTGGGGGCCCACTACGTGCTGGCGTGTCTGTGTGCCATCCCCTTCCCCTCCTTTTCTCACCCAGTTCTCCGCACAGCCCCGTGTGGAGGGATCGCCCCCCATTGGCAGGACAGTTATTCTCACTGTTCACTAACCGGGACGATCAGACCCCGACCCACTCCCGCGAGCGTGGTCCCTGCCTTTGGCTGGAAAGCGGAGCCGTGCCCTCTGCCCTCGCATCCCGAGCTCCTTCCCATCTCCGGGGGGCTCTCTTCCACTTCCTTAGAAAAATGGGGACTGTCACCCTGACCCCCTTCCCAGAAGGGCTGTGCGATGTGACAAGTAACCACTAAGGCTAATGAAATATTTGCAGAGCGTATGGCAGACCTCGGAAGTGCAAGGGCTGACTTAACAAAAACGGTGGCAGTGCCAGACAAACACTGCCCAGAGCCTAGCGGCACTTTGGAGAAGAGGAAACAGCGCACAGCGTAATTTCAAGCTCTATTAGATGCTTGCAGCAAACGGCACCGCTCTCCAAGAGGAGGGAAAATCTACCACTCAGGAAGTCCTGACTGAAGGCCATCGTCCAGCTGTGCGGAGCCATGTGGTTTGATCAGGATGAGCGGTGACCTTTCGTGCACGCGCTGACGTCTCTGGGCTTTTCAGAATTCAGGACAGTAGGAGGGAATGGGCTCCATGCCACCCCGGCTCCAGCTCCAGGGCCTCACCCGCATGGTAAAGAAATGCCCCTCCAGGGCTCTGGGGCAGAGGCTGTCTGGGCTGGCCAGGCCTGAGCAAGGGAGGGCTGTCTTGGTGAAACGTAGCGGGCGGGGGGCATTTTGGATCTTTGCAAGGGACCATCCGAAGAGCAGGTAGCAAGGTCCATTTCCGTAACAAAAAGGCCATTGTCCCAGAAGGGTCCAGACAGGAAGGCAGCGACCATGCCAGGAATGCGGTGCAGGGTGCTAGAGGTGGTAGAATAGCCGAGAGGGCATGGGGAAGGCGGTGAGGCCACCAGGAGATTGGCAGCAGTGGCAAGTTGCTGCCAACCGTGGGTCTGGAGACAGAAAGGCAGAGCTGGTGTCACCGATGCCCAGAGGTGAGCTGGTACCAAAGAAGACACAGCCGCTGCCAGAGACACGACTGGAGCCAGAGAAAGGGTGGCAGACATCCTTCCCTGCTCCTGCCCTCCAGTCTCCCCTCTGTGTCCTCCACCGGCCAAATCTAAGCAGAAGTCAGTAGACGAGGAAGGCCAGAATGTGGAGGGCTGACACAGGTGCACGGCCAGAGCAGGGGAGGGCTCTGAGGGCCAGTGGTCAGATGCCCAGTGGAGAGCGGGGCATTGGAGGTGGGGGCGAGCAAGGGTGGCTAAGTCAGACTCTCACGGGAGAACAAGGAAACATATAGGTCTTTAAGCCAGGCGTGACCCTCCCCATCACACACGCTGGGTAAACGGAGGATCAGGAGCAGAGGTCTGAGCTCCTAGCTCCCAGTTAGCTGGCGAGTCATTGCCTGGTGCCCCTGGTGCCAGCCGCATCCACTCCCCATGAGCATAAGCCTTTAGGTCAAGGGATAGGGTTCTGGTCACTTAACACAAGTTGTGAAAATGCAATGCCAGTGACCTCTGGGAGCATGCGAGCTCTCTGTCTCCAAATCTGAATTCTAGCCTTTCACTGCTTCAAAGACGGGGCGCCAGGGCCCACCTGGTTCTGTGGGGTTAACCGAACTCTCACACCACGTCGGTGTGAAATTCCAGTTACAGAAAGTCACCCTCACTTCCACCACATGTTATTAGGCCTGAGAGTGGGATCCCTGAACAGGGCAACCTGCTAAAAACATCAGTGTATGTGAATCCTTGGGGTGACTCCAGGAAGCAATCTAGAAAAGTCCAGAGAAGCCTTCCTTTGGCGTTTCTCCCCGAGATCAGGGTCCCTCAAGGGGTGTTCTTCCAATGCGGCCCGGGGAACAACTCCCCTGCGTGGAGTCTGATGTTTAGTCGACACTGGCAGAAGCATCCCATGCAGGCTGACCAGACAGACCGTTTCAAACTGGACAGACAAAAAGGTCCTGTTGTGTTTCAATGGTACGTATGGGCCGCCTAATCCAACTGGGTCTCTGTTCTACGTGCATTCATGTCAAGCCCACGATTCTAGCTTCTGAAATGGACTGAAAGGACAAGGGGCCTCAACATCTGCGAACTCCACCGGCGTGCTGCCCACCAGCCTTGACCGGGAGTCGTGGACAGGCTGACCCAATACTGAAACACAAGACTGTTTTGTGCTGCTAACTGCGTGGGAGGAAACGATCCAGGAAAAAGGATTTGCTTTAGGTGAGAGATTCTGGTTAAATGGACCTGGTCGTTGGGGGGCTAGCGGATTTCAGAGCCAAGACTCCATGCAGGAAGCTGCCTTGTTTGTGTGACTTTGCGCTCAACTAATGGAATTACAGGCGAAGCAAGAAGAAAGTCCTGACCCCTCGAGCAAAAAGTAGATGCGGTCCAACCCTACTCAGTCACCTCCATGTTCAGACAGACACTCACTGGAATTACAAATTATCGTCATGATCACAATTCCCGCAGGATGACTGGGATGTTACTACGGAGTATCCGAAACTCTGCCCCCGACGCCCTGCCCCCACCCAATTGAAGCCATCCTTTGTACGAGTGCTCAGGGACAATCAACCACACTACCCAGATGGAACTGGTGAACAGGAGCCTTGGGAGAGCTGAATCCTACACCAGCCGTTCTTCTGTCTGCTAGAATAGGCAGAAGGACCTTCTCGGCAGTTCGGCAGTCTTCACTCTGACAAGCTTGATTGGTATTAGGGTCCTTGTGTGACAGCGGTTGGTTGTAACATTCTAGATCAGGGGTGTCCTTTTGGCTTCCCTGGAGACACCTTGGAAGAAGAATTGTCTTGGGCCACACATCAAGTACACTAACAATGATAGCTGATGAGCTAAAAAAAAAAAAAAAAAAAGGCCTGTGCATAATTTTTGTAATGTTTTGAGAAAGTTTAGGAATTTCTGTTGGGTCACATTCAAAGCCGTCCTGGGGCGCAGGTTGAACAAGCTTGTTCTAGACCTTCCTTTCAGAAGGATGCTGTGTTAGTTGGGGTTCTCCAAAGACACAGAACCAATGGTCGTATACAAATGGGGTGTGTGGTGGAGGGTGCGGGGAGAAGAGAGATTTTAAGGGATTGCCTCGTGTGACCGTGACTGGGGACCAGCAAATCTGAAATGTGTGCAGCAGGCTGGAGACTCAGGCAAGAGTTGAGGTTGCAGTTGAGTTCAGAGCTGAAGACAGGCAGAATTTCTATGTTGTACAATCTTGGGGGATCCTTCTTTCTCAGGGGACCTCATCCTTCACTTGCAAGGCATTAAAGGCTAATAGGTTGAGGCGCGCCCACAGAATGGAGGGCAATCTGCTTTACTGATTGTTAATGTCAGTCACACCTATAAAACGCCTTCTAGACCAATGTTCCACCAGACGACTGGGCACCGTTGACTAGCCAAGTGGACACATAACATTAACCATCACAGATAATGATACAGATCACCTCAATAGGTACACAAGGACTGTCCAGAAAATCCCCAGCCATCAGTGCCTCTATTTTTCATGTTGCATGGCTGGCTACTTTCCGGACTGCCCTCGTGTGTTCCAGTAGATACTGTCTCCTTCGCCAAGAACAGCTGCAGAGATGACAGAAGGCCGAACGCAGGACAGAAAAGGGAGAGACGTCGCACGTTTCAGCACGATCTGAGTCCCAGCGCCCCACTTTGTTTTCTCTTAATCAAAGGAAGAGCCCCTGCCACCATTGGTTGGCGTTTTCTCTAGTGCTGTGATTGGCAGTTCCCCCTGAAGCACTAGAAGTCCCGCCTTCACCTTGTTCCTCTGCCCTGTCCTCCCGGAGAGGAACGGGACACTGGCTGGGCTGGAAGTTGAAAAGTCAAGAGCATGATGTCCTCTCTTCTCTCCCACTCATGACGGAGCGCAGGGACCCACTTTCCGTGTGTAGACACGTCATGAGGCTAAATGAATTACACGTTTTATGTCCTGGGCTGCCTTTAACTTTTCTACTCAGGACCAGCACATGCACGGCCAGCAGGGTGGCCAGCAGCGTTGGTCTGGGATCGGAACAAACCAACGTGACCATTTCTAACATTTTACGTGAGTCAGCGAGGCACATGGATGGTAGAGGCTAGTCTACCTGACGGGGCTCTATTTAGAGTCTCACTGGGGTCACTTACTTTACTTATTTATTTGGTGCTTCAAGCAATGCGATTTTATAAAATGTAATTCATATTAATATTTTACAGATTTATATTCACTTGTCAGTAAAATGATGGCCTTCATTCAATACTGTTAACGAAAGCAGGTAATAGATATGTCCACATTAACTCTTATTTGAATAGATTACTAGAGTTTTTGTGTTGATAATACCGAAACATAAAACATTGAAGTTTAAAGTATTCAATTATGTTATTGCCAAACACCGTCATTTTTAAATGGCAAGCTTTCCTGCATTTTCTTACATTGTATAATTATATGTAAACAGATAAGCTGAGTTCAGATGAAAAATTTAAACTTTGCTGATCACTACCCTATGAAGTCAATGAGAGTTACTTATGAAACAGTAATACCAACCTTCTCAAACCAGGAATTTTGTTGTTTTCAAATGAAATTTATATTAAAATTTAACATCAATGCAGACAAATACCCAAATCCTATGTTTAATTCAATGAAGGTAGGTTTACATTTTAATATTTAATTTTAAATGATTTCTGGGTTGCAAATGATTCTAGCCTGTTTTTCTAAAAGCACCTGGTAGAGTTGGTCTATATTTTGCTTATTCAAAAATATAGGATGATGTTTCTCATACATTGCTTTATTATTTGTTACCTTGTGTCTTGAATTCTAGTGGCTGGGAATTAGAAAATATTAGCCACGAAAGTATGAGCACGTGACCCTCAGGATGGTCCGTGGGAACAAGGGTGACCAGCTGATTATGGTTTGTCCAGATTTTGATGTTTTCAGTCCTAAAACTAAGACAATTGGTCACCCTAGGAGGGACAGGACATGGCCTGGTCTGACCACTGCACTTTCCTGGTGCACCCTCTGTCCCCTCTACTCCCTGGGCCCTTCTCTTTTAGCCCCAAAATACATTCTGTAATTAGACACAGAAGTGTAGGTGTTGAGGGTAAGGCGAGGCAGGGAGGATGTCTGCCAGAGATTTCCAAAGTGGGACCTCGGTGCAAACGTAAAACCCTCTTCCCTCACGGCCATTTGCATTCCTTTTGTGCTGTAGGTCCTCCTTTCTCCCTTTTTGGGTTTGGCGATATTATTCTGACCCTCGGCTGGCACCTCGGCTGTGAGCTGAGCTTGGGGGGATCCTTACAGAGAGTTGGATATGCTTGGCCTGCAGCCCTCCGGCCTCAGTGGTGAAGACTATACTTGATTACCTCTTGTTCTTCCAAACGGACTTGCTTTGTCATGAGAGGTTCTACTAGAATTTGTATTTGTTTAAATTAAGAGAAGGAAAAACAGAAAATGTAGCCACAGCACCTGCTGACAGAGACAGAAAGAGAATGTAGACGAGGAGACGGAGAGGAGACTGGGAATTCTGGCCCTAAAGCAGTTGGCTTCCTCTGAACTTCTGGGATCAGATTCCTTTTCAGGACACTCTCTCTAGAACCTTAGTGGGCTCTGTGCTTTGGGAGCAGGTGCTGTGGGCATGAATTCTGCCTTCTCCACTATCTTGGTGTTTGAACTGTGGCAAAATGCTTAGAAACGGTGAACCTCAGATTTGTCACAGAGGAAGTGGAAATAAAGATACTTACCTGAACAGGTGGTCTGGAGATGAAATTGGATAACATGTATAAAGGTTTTAGCCGAGGGATAGCAAATAGTAAAGGCTAAATAAATACAAGTTTACCCTGTCTTCTGACATTAATTTGACTTCGTAATTCTGAACACAAGCCATTCGTTCATAATCCATTTATTCAAAAACATTTATGGCCATAACCCAAGTGATAAGCAAACCTGATGGGTTCTTGTCCTTATGGAGAGAACAGACATTAACAAAGCTACACACAAAGAAAGTTTTAGTTACATGAGTGTTAGAAATAGAACATGAGAGAGCGCAGCAGGCGATGTGTGTTTGCATGTGGAGGAGCTCAGGAAAGTCGCTCTGCAGAAGATATATTTAAGTTGAAACTGAAGGAATATTTGGAGATATTTCAGAAAAATCAAAAGAGTGGGGTGGGAAGGAAGGGGAGAACTTCGGAGTCGATGGGAATGTGCGAAGACCCTCAAATGGGAAGAGCTTGGCGTGCTCAAGGAATTGGGAAGAAGGCGCCAGAGCTGGCTGGCCTCAAGGGAGTGAGACAGTGGGGTCCAGTGAGACAGGAAGGGTGGTCACCAGCATGAAGTGTGTTGGTGGCCTCAAATGAAGGAAAAGAAGTCGGCCTGATCACACATGACTTTGCGTGCCACATGTGGTAGAGATGACTAGCCCCCACCCAAAATCATGCTGTCCCTTCTAGAGTACAGTGTTCCTGGGAAGTGGCCGTCTAGCAGGTCACCCTCCTCACCTCCTTGCATGTGGACGTGGCCATATGACTACCTCTTGCCAACAAATCAAATTACGTGTCATTCCTAGGCCAGGACTTTTAAGCAGCAGGTCTACCTCCTCCTCACATTCTCTTTCCCACCTTTCTCGCTAGAAGCAGCTGTGTGTGAGGCCCCCCAAAATGGCAGAGCTGCAAGACAGAAGGAACTCTGGGTTCTAGATCATGGCAGATAGCTGCCTGCTGCCTAGGGTCACTCAACTTGCATTGTTCTGTTACTGAGCAGTAACCTTATTCTGTGTTTCAGTGGTCCCATACATAATTTGTTTTATTTGTTATAGCAGCTAGCGTTGCTCTAACTTACATGTCATTCTAAGGAGTTTTGATTTTATTCTCAAAATTTTGTTGTGAATTCTACTTTGCTGTAAGTGTAGTGGGAAATCATTGAAGGATTTTAAGCAAGGGATTGGCATAACCTGATTTTCACCATAAAGTGATTACTCTGACTGAACAAACAGTTGAGACATCTAGAATTGCATAGTAAACAAAACAAGAGATGAAGCTGGTTAAAAATAGAGGTAGCATGGTGGACATGAAGGTGGGGGCCCACTGGCTCCACTCCCCACCTTCTCCCTCCACTTCCCACTGCTTCACCCCAAGATCTACCCGGAACTCCCCAGGAGCCTCAGTTGGTGAGTACTTACTCTGCTGGGAAGTAGAAGAGCACTTCTAGAGTAAAAAAATATGCCTCCCAAGTTCAAGCGCCACCTAACCGATGATGATGTCCCTGGTTCTGTGAAAAGTCAAAGGAGAGATCTTTTGGAAGATGGCTCAGAGGATGAAGAAGAGGACTTTTTTCGAAGGGGACCATCTGGACCAAGATTTGGACTTAGAAATGATAAAATGAAGTGTGTTCAGAATCAGGTGGATGAAGTTACTGATGTTGGGCAAGAAAACGTTACAAAGGCGATTGACAGAGGGGAGAGACCCGATGAACTGCAGGGCGAATCAGAAAGCTTATCGGATAAGCACCAGATCCAAACAGCTTCGAAGGCGAATGTGGAGGTGTGGATGCCAGATAAAAGCCCCCCTGACCTTGGTGGCTGCTGTCCTTTTGTTGGTGATCATTCTTATGGTTGTGAAATACCATGCTTGATTTGATGACAGAGATCTTCATTAAACAAAATTTGGGACACTAATAATCATAAAAGGTTGTTGCATAATCTAAATGAAACTCATATATATAACTTTCAAAACTTCTTTTTCAAGAAACTAAGAGGCAAGTATCACTTGAAATGGGAACATTGAGAATGTCCATTATTTTCTTCCCTTCTAGCAAATTGTGCTTTTAACAATTATGTTTATGGCAAAGACAACCAGCCTCTATTTTGCCACATTCCGAGGATTTAATTTGAAAGGAGAAACTTGCCGGTTCATTATTTGTGTCTATAGTCAAACGCTGATATCGATTTTTCATACTGTTACTTTAATGGCATAAGGACATTCATTCATGCATTAAGGTGGGGTCAGGAAGCCTATGGAGAGTACCAGATCATTATGCTAAAAGAGATGCATCACCATTCCACCAATATTTGCAAGATTTTCTCACACTACAACTGCTTTGCAAGCAATTTCCACATATTTATGGATGTAACAAAAGCTGTGTTGTAAATGTTGCTGCCTTCAGCTATAACTAAAAACATTCCAGTAAACTTATTTTTGATTGTGTGCGGGAATGTATAGTAATTTTTTGGCATTGGAATTATGGAAATGGGAGATGTAAACACTGTGAAAAGCATAGTACAGCACTATAAAACTGGACATAATAAAATTATTGGAGAATGTCACTGGAGTTTTTTAAAATGACCGATATCTAGCCACAAGGGATGATCCAGTTCTTTTTCCAGTTAGCTTCCAATAAGAAGGGACCAGACCATGAAAGTCAATGAAATCCATTCCCTAATTTTATTTTTGCGATTAGCTTTCCTCTTTAACTTCAACTAACCCTTGTACCAGAAGTACTAAAAATAGCAAAATCATCGGCTCAGAATTTGCTATTTTTGCATTCCCTTATCATCTCCCTGGGAGATGCATATTGTGCAATCAAGTGTCAAATTAGCCAACACTAATGAGTATAAAAAGTCAGGAGCCCGGGTAACCATCAGTCAGTCACTACCCAAATGCTAGAGTCACCATTAATCTCTATCTGTTTTCATCATAATAAAACGCGTTGTTACATTTAAAAAAACAGTGGTAGTAGTGGAGAGAGAGCAGCTTTGGTGTGTGGGATCACTGGGACTCGGGGAGGGATGGATATAACCCTCACACTTTGACTGAAGCACCGGATGCCACGATGGTGAACTCTGAAGAGTTTTGGCCGGGGTAGAGGGGAGTGAGGGTCAAAGTGAGCAGAGCAAATGGAGGGGCCCATCTGGGGCCCACGTGCCTGGTTTGCATTAGTGCTGTGGAGCTAATCTTTGGGGATCCTAGTGTTACTGGAAATTGGGGCATCCTTGTCGACACGATGTCCAGGTTCTTGGTATCTTGAGCAAAGAATTGAACAAGACACACACAAAAGTAAAGGGGTGAAACAAAGAGTTTATTGAAGAGAAAGTACACTCCAAAGAGGTAGGAGCAGGCTCGAGCAAGGAGAGTGGCTCAGGAGCCCAGATCAATGAGGCTTCTGGCCCTTTTATTTTCTTCTAAGTCTTCAGGGGAGACACCTGTGGAGTCTCTTGATTGACAAATCTGATTGACAAAGGGGCTTATTACATAACACTTTCTGACTGCGCATGCCCTGTCCCTGAGTTCAATCTGTTATGATGTATTAATGAACTTCCGGGCATATGTATGACATTACAGTGATGGTATAATGAGGCCCAGGTGAGATGAAGGTCGTTGTAACTCTCACCGTGCAGGTGTTAGGAACTGGCTTCTTGTGCGCTCTAACTTCCCTGTATTTGCCTGGAACTTCCTCCTGTGGCTGCCTAGCCTGGGGCAGGGACTACTAGTGAAAGGGTGGTATCAAGGCATTGACCATTCCAGCAGGGCGAGTCCCATTGGAGGGGTCCCGAGATCCCCCCCCCCGCCCCCGCTACTCTATCTGCCTTCCTCACACTCTCCTGAGAGACGTGATCCCCACAAATCTCCATGGGAAGCTGAGGGGCTGGAGGTCTCATCTTCTGTATCTGCTTCCTGCTGAGGATGGTCATTGTCCCTACCTATTAGGGATCCACAGAGCTTTCACCCTGTCTGATCTTAAAAGGGAAGGGGTCTTGGGATCCGCCATATTGACTCCTTTGGTCGAGGTGACCTGGAAGCCTTGTTGGGGTACCACTAGTATCCTGATGGTATCTAGATTAGGAGAAATTAATTCAATTAGTAGTTTAAAGGCATTGGTCAGAGAAATAGGTTTTAAAGTCCTTATCACTGGGTGGTTTCAGGGTGGAAAGTCCATTGCTCGGGGTGAAAAGTCAGAGAAAATTAATAAGAAAAGCAATTAAAAATAGGAAAAGGTGAAACTAAGATCTAATGAACAAGGAAAAGGAGTCTTTCAGTGAAGTAGGGGGATGGCTGCTCTGGCCCATAACACTGGAGTCACAATGCCAGGTGGAGTCTCTGCTCTAGTTAGCGTGGGGCAGCATTTCCACACTAAGTAGCAAGCCCATCATGCTCTTCACTCAGTCGTTCATTTATTCATGCAACCAGGCACTGGGCCAGGGGCCTGGGGGTTAGCACGCAGTTCTGCTCTTGAGGACTTCAGAGTCCTCGTGCTCACTGTCTTTAATGGCTTGTATGAACCTAGTACTAGGGAATCAGTAGCCAAAAATCGGTGCCCAGAGGACCTGACTGTGCATGAAAATATTGTTTCTGATATGGAGAGGGTGGTGTGAGGGGGCAAGGGTGGAAAGGGAGCAGGTCTGGGGACAGAAAGGGCAAGAAAGGATTGTTTCCTTTAAAAACGTACCATCTGTCTTCCTAGACAACTCTCTGGGATGTTTAAAAGGTGGGAGGGAGACATGGAAGCCCAGATGGGTTATGGAACCTCCCCAACGTGTCACACAACTAGAACAGCCCTTGGACTCAAAGTCCTTGTCACTGCACACCACCGTGACACGTCCGTGGAGAGGGGAAAGTGATGTTTATAAATGAGTTCAGAGGGAAAAATGGCCGAATGTGTGATAGGTGCCTATGAGCCCACGTGCATGCTCCTGCACATACACATACACATGCATGTGTTCGGGACGTGTTCCATGCCGGTGTGGGGTTCAAGGTGCAAATGGAGGAAGGGCCAGGCTGGGAAGAGAGAGTCGGCCTTCCGGAGAGCCGGAAGGGCCTGGGAGAGCACGTGTTTCTGCCCACGGGGGCTCTCTCTGCAGCACTGAATCATTTTACATTTTGTTCCCAAGACTCATCAGTCCCAATTCTTTCTTACACTACACTTACTTATAATTAAGAAGGTCTGCTGATGATTTGGGGTGCTTCCAGCTCTCCCCAAGATAGAAAGGGCCCCTTAAGCTTTTGCTAGAAAAAAGTCAGTGGCAGGAAACAGACTCTGTGCTAACGTCATGTACTTGGGTTCTCTCTGTGATGGTGATCTGTTAAATGTAAACATGCTTCATGGTCGCCACCTCCGTGAGACTTTTCGTGAACGTGTGCTCCTAAATCAGCAAAGCTCTGCTTACATATTCAGCGCCCTGATTTTCAGATTGGAAAAGACGGTCTCTGTCTCAGCCCATAATGAAAATGGATTCTCCGAAAATTGTATTCAACTGTACAACCAAGTGCCTACGATTGCCGAGCACTTTAAAACTACTCTTTTACTCCTCTAACCACCCCCAGAGGGAGGTACTATTACATCCCCATTTTGCAGATGAGGCCACTGATGTCCGGGAAGATCAGATAACGTGCTCAAGGTCACGTACCAGGCAGCGGTCCTTGCAGGGTTTGAATCCGTGCTGTTGGGCCCCGTCTCCCACGGGCAGGAGAGGCCTTGGCTCTGCCTCTTTGCGTTAAATGGCCACCAGGCTGCCTCCTGCGCTAAATGGGGACCTTGAAGGCAGGAGCTGTTTTCTGTTTCTCCTCATTCCTCCAGCTGAGGGCACTGGGGCTGGCACGTGAGAGGAGCCCATTAAGGCTTGTTACTTGTTTGCTGTTGGAACTGGGAAGGCGCGCCAAGGTCATCTGGTCCATTCTCCTGCCCCTGCCCTCACCATCTGGGAGTCTGCATGCAGCAACCTTACCCATTCCCTCCACAGACTCCTTCCCTCTAGATGAGCTCTGCTGGCAGACCAAGTCCTGTGTGCACTCGTGGGCATCTGTCACTTCCATGCAGGGCCAACAGGAAATGTGCCCACAGTGCTGAACAGTAAACAATTCTGACTGCAGCCACACACTATCCAGGCTGGGCACCAGGGCAGGCTGTGGTCGCTCGTTACCGCCGCAACCGAACCCCTCCTGTTCCAACAATGCTTTATCAGGTGGGGCTCTGCCAGCACCGCTGTGCTCCTTCGTGTCAGGGGCACAGGAGGTACAGGCTGTTCCTGAGGCACAACAGTGTGTTGAATTTACGGACTCAAATGTAGACACTTTCTTGAAAGGAGAAGAAACATTCCATGCTGTTTGGGTGTCCTCCAGAATAGCCTAATCGGAATGAAAAAACAAAAAAATCAACCTTTTCCACTTCACTAGTAGACTTGGAAGGGAAGGAAATTTAATCGTAACGTCCTAATCACGTGATCAAAACGGCAGGTCTAAACCCAACAGAGCGATGGACTAAGGAAGGGACGAGGGTCAGTAATATTATTGAGCTTTTACTGTGTGCCAGATTTTTACGTATATTCTGTTAAAAGTCACGATAATTTTACAGTGACTATTTTGAGGTGCACTCCGGGAGGAGACTGAGATGCAGAAATTACGTGACTTGCCCAAGATCACATACTCAGTGGGTCACAGAACTTGAATTTGAACCGAGATCTGTGTGACCCCAAAGTTCACAGCGTCCCCACTACACAGGGTTGCCTTAGACCTTTACTTTACTAGTTACTTACAAAGAATGATTTTCTACATTGCTGGAATAGATGTGTCTAACCTTAAAAACACCACAAGCATATAAAGAAAAGGCTTCGATTTTGAGGACTAACTTTACATCTGTTCTGTGATTTATATTTTTGAAATATCACATTTTTGAAAACTATCCTGACCCAACTTCACAAAGATAAACTATACCGAATAAAGGTGAAGAAAGGCAAATATGAAAACCATTCCATTCTGTGTTCCAGAAATTTTCTTTCTGTCCAAAGCTGACAGGCAACACAGTCAAACAAGGAGACAACGTTAACTATTAACTTGGGGGTGAAAAGTCAATGGTAAGCACATTCTTTGTACTGCCCTGCCCACACTCCAGCAAATATTAACACATATGGGCAAGGACTCCTTCCTGTAACCACACAAGTGTGTTGTACACACTCGAGAAACACCAACAGTGAGGCATTGTCCAGCGCTAGCCCCTTCTGTTACGGAGGCCCAGAAAAGGGACCTACTTGAGGCCACCTGGCCAGTTAGAACTGGGAGCCCAGAGGAGAGCAGTCCCTGACCTTCCCAGCCTTGTGTGATGGTTGGATAGTTGCGTCCTGGTGGGACAGAATTGCAGTACGTGGGTGACTGTTTCAGTTTACAAAACAGTGATGAGCTCATTATCCTCTTAGATCCGACACCGTATCTGAAACAAAGATCAAACTCTCATAGCCCCGCTCTGACCTTGTGCCTCCAGTGGTATGGTCTGGGGGCCAATGAGTAGATGATTGTGAATGCCATTATTTTCTAGGCTTGAATTTGCAGATTGGTTTTCTAGAAACAGCATATGGTAGTAGCAAAAGCTTGGAATTGGCATCAGACTGAGCTGAATCCACAACTTAGCTCTTACACTGGGCAGAGGGGTAACAGGACAATTTGTCTCCCCTACTGGACCTCAGCTTCCCCATCAATGAAATGGGAATAATGATATATAAGAATCCCTATGCATAAAGGGCTGAATACTGTCTCCACTCAAAATATTTGACAATAAAACACCCACCTTCAGAACTCCATATTCATCCAGCAAACAAGACACAGTCAATTCTGAAATTACTCCAGCCCTCTCAGGCACTTTAGGGGTTTCCTTGCAATTTTTGTTTAATTGTTCCTCTGTTTTAGAAGGTACATGCAACCCCTTACTTCATTCATGGCCAATGCCTTGCCATGTGATAAGTAGAGTGAAGAAGTAATGGTGAAAGAAATTTTAAAAGTTTTAGAAGTAATATGTAGCTCTTGGAGTGCAGTACTGGAAGAAGTCAGCTACTGTGTAAAACCTGCAGCTATTCTACAACTGCATGCTGTGAAGAAGCCCAAGCTAGACATATGGAGGGATGCTTAGCAGACCCTGCTCTCCCAATTATCCCGGCCGAGTCTCTCAACATGCGAGTGCACGCACCATCTTGGACATATGGACCAGTCGGGTCATCAGATGACCGGCTGCCGCCACCATCAATCTGGCTGCAACTGCGTAAGAAAGCCCGAGTGCCAACTGTGCAGCTGATTGCAGGCAGTCTACACGATTAGGAGAGGTAAGGATAAATTGTTGATGTAAGCCACTTAAGAAGTGATTTGAAGTTCTTTTTTTGGTCTCTAATTGCCATGAGAACATGCCTTGGCTAGCTTGTTGGAGAGTGAAAGGTACTTGGTACAGAAGCAAGTTGTCCCAGCCAAGAACACCCTGGATCAGCCGATGACCAGCTGCCTGGAAGATAGAAAACGTACTAAATGAAGTTCGGGGCATGGACAGAAGGGTATGCAGCAGGATGTGGAAAGTATCAACTGGCTCTTACTACAAGAAAGAAAACAGACTCAAAAGACAACTGGCCAGTTTGCAAGCAGCTTTAACGGGAATATCGCAAGAACTGATTTGGAAAATAGAAACATTCTCATCAGTAGCCCCTTGAGTGAGGAAAGCGTGATCAAGTTAAGCCATGACCTCAAGACCGGAGCAAATCAGGGGTGTGGTTGTGAGGTGCTGGAAGAATGAGGGTAGTTCCTGGGAAGTCCACTCAGCTAGACAGAAGGGCTCCTGGGAAGTGACATCGCCCAGCAGAGCACCTACTCAAAGTAGCAGTGACTAAGTCCATAGAGAGAAACTTGTCTTGAAAAGGGTTAAGAATGTGATTTTGTCTATTCTGATGATTCTAAACAAAACAAGGCCTGATATGTCTGTATCTGTATCTATAGATAGAGATACAGATATAGATATCTTAAGAGAAGGAATGAATGAATGAAAGAGCTAGAAGACAAAAAGTCTAGCATAAAATGATGTGTCTGCTAGGACTCATTCATTCATATGTTCACTGACTCATCACACACATCCGTATTGAGTGCCTAATATGTACCAGACATCAATTTGTTGGAGACACAGCAAGGCACAAAGCCCCTGTCCTCTTGGAACTTACATTCTATTTGGGGGACATAGACCCACACGAGTAAACAGATAAAGAAATGAAAAGACTTCATATTGTTGCAGGTGCTATAATGAAAACAAAGAAAGGTAAAGGGGTGGAAGCTAACCAGACTGGGGTGGTGGTGAGCAGTTGTATTAGGCTGGTTAGGAAGGGCCTCTCTGAGGAGGTGCCATTTGAACAGAGACATGAATGGTCAGAGGGAGCTACGCTCTCTGCGGGGAGAATTTTCCAGGTGGCGGGAGTGGCTGGTATAAATACCCTGAGGTGGGATCAAGGATGAATCTTGCAGCTGGAGTCTATAGCAGAGGGAAAGTCAATTGTAGATGACCACATTTCCTGGAAATCACTGAGGACCCTCCTGTTACTGGAATACTCTGCAATGCATTTCTATTTACTCAGCTCTCCTTTGATGACAGTAGGCGGGGAGGGAGCTGGGATGAGTGAGGAATTTCTGGGATAGAGGAACTGAAAAGGACATTGTGTGCATTTGAGTTCACAATTCCAGTGTACCTAGCCAGATGTTTTTAGATTATCTTCTCCGTTTGTGGATCACTCACGCTTCCACCTCCTTCCACCAAAGTTGGCAATTGAGAGTGGCTGGTACACATCTTCAAAGACCTGGTCTAGGAAAAACATTCAGCAGGAGTGGCTGTGCTTCCCATTTTAAAGATGGGGAACTGGCTGTTCCAACTGGCATCCTGAGAATAACGAGGAATGGAACTCAGCCACTGGGGAGTTTACTCCCCATGGAGCCAACCTCCAAGATGGCCACCACCGGATCTCTCCCCTGGTGTCCACACCCAGTGTAGTCCCTTCGCATACTGAATCAGGGCTGCCTGATGACCAATAGACTGTGGGAGAAGTGACGGTGTGTGACTTTTGAAGTTAGGGCACACAAGGTGTTGCAGCTTCTGCCTTGGGAGCGTTCATGCTAGGGAAGGCCAGGCCTTAGGCTGCGAGGACTCTTGAGCAGTTTTGTAGACAGGCCCTCACATTAAGGTGGCCAGATCTCACAGGTGAAAATATAATTTTAGATATAACTGTACTAAATATTTTTTTGTGTATCTGGAATTCAAACTTAATGGAGTGTCCGGTATTTTTTATTGGCAATTCTCACCTCATGAAGTGGACTGAGGTCCCCACCCACAGTCAGTCCCCAGCGAGCAACCTTGTGAGTGACTAACCTTGGAAGTAGGTCCTCCAGCCCCCATCAAGCCTTCAGGTGACTGCCATCGTGAGTGACACCTTGACTGTAACTCCTCAAGAGACCCCGAGTCAGAACCACTTAGCCAAACCACTGCCAAATCCCTTGTCCAGAGAAACTGTGAGAAATAATGAATGACGGTTGTTGTTTTAGGCCCCTAAGTTTGGGAATGATTTGTTATGCAACATTTGACAATTGACACATTCCACAAAACTTAATTGAGCATGTCTTAGTCCATTCAGACTACTATAACATAGTCATGGACTGAGTCACTTATAAATGACAAAAATTCACTTTCTCATGGTTTTGGAGGCTGAGAAGCCCAAGATCAAAGCTCCAGCAGATTCTGTGTCTACTGAGAGCTCACTTCCGGGTTCATAGACGGCTATCTTCCCACCATGTTTTCACGAAGCAGATGGAGCAGCAGAGCTCTCTGGGATCTTTATAAGGGCACTGATCCTTACAAAGGAGGCTCTGCCCTCATGACCTACTCACCTCCCAAAGACCCCACCCCCTAACACCATCTCCCTGGGGATTAGAAATCAACATGAATTATGGGGGACACAAACATTCAGTGTATAGCAAAGCCCTTCCTCAGTGCCGAGGACTGGGTCCACAAAAAAGACTCAGGGAGAGTTTCTGGCCTCAAGATGCTCAGAGTCAGGTGGGGAAGACAATGTTATAGGATTTGTTTACACTATAACATGATGCAGGCAACACTCTACAGGGCAGTGTGACTCATTCTGTCCAGGTTGTCGGGAGTGGGAGTAGGGTTCCCAAAAGAGCTGAGCTTCGAGGTAAATCTTTCAGGAAATCCTAGTACCTAGGCAGATGGGGGAAGGGTAGGGATGCCAGATGGGTAGGTAGGTCTTCTAGGCAGAGAAAATAGGGAACTCTAAGAAGTTTAGCTTCATTGAAACAGTGTGCATAAACACAGGCCCTGGAAATGAGGCTGACACACGAGGCACTAACAGCTCATATAGGGCAGGTAGAGGGTGGATTAGTCTGTTAGGAAGCCATCGTCATGGACTGATAGAGATGGTGATGTTCTGGGCTTGGGTAGCAGTTGTGGGATGGAGAGGAGACAGGACAGAAGTGACAGGGCTCATATGCCTGGTGCCTGACAATAGCAGCTGCTCTCCCAAGCGATTGTTGGGTGAGTGAGGGATAGATGTGAGTCAAGCAGGGCTGTCTGTGCATTGATTTGTGAGACTATGACTGGTTATTCCCTGAAATAGGATATAGAGGTGGATTTTTGCATTGTGCACATGAACTGTAAACCAAGAAGTTCAGATAACTGAAATCCCTGGGGGTTGAAACCCATCTTCCACCCAGAAGGCATAACCTGCAATGGCGGCTGTAGCCCTCGATGTTCTCCATGGGGACCTGACTGGGAAAGCACACAGGCAACCCACAGAGCACCAGCCTCCTAGGGAGTGACTCATGCTTTCTGCCCAAGTGTTGCGCAGAAAGCCTCCAGGTGCAATTAGAGAGCTTGGGTACCAAGTGGGAGGAAGAGACAAGGTGGGGAGGGAGGGACACTGGGGTTGACTCTAAAGTTCTCATCAGTCACTGAAACCTTCATTCCTGCTTGCATGGGTTTAGTTATGAGAAGTAAATTTTCTTTTGAAAGGCATGCATGTGTGCATATGCGTGCATGCGTGTACGTGTGTGTGTGTGTGATTTGGGGCAGAGCAAGACTCAACAGAGAGGCTGACAGGATCTTTGCTTTAGAAGGCTGGCAATTGATTCTGTTCATGGGTGAAATCAAATATGACAAAAGAGGGCAGAGAGACAGAGATTTCATGGAGCTATCCTGCAAACAAAGAAAACCAATGTTTATTAAACATTTCCCAAGAGCTGTATGTATATGATCTCATTTAATCCTCATGGTAATTCCAAAGTTACGAGTGATTACCTCCATATCTCAAGGTCAGGCAAGGAAGAAATTATAGACCTGAAATTCAAACCCAGCCCTAGGAGCCTGGAGCCTAGATGTTGTCACGATTCCATGCTATCTCAAGACAGGCCCTTGAAGGATTTAAAATCCTCTTCCTTCCTCTTCCATCTGCAACCCAAGACCCTTCCAGTCCAGGAGGCCATGACATTGAGCCTGTATGGTTAGTTAGGTTAGACAGTGGAAGCCAGATGGCTGGAGGAGAAAGAGCTGGAGCATTTTCGTGCATGAGCCCCTTGTCTTTCCCTTACCAGGCTGCAGGGCACCAGCCTCCTGGAGGCCAGCACATTTGCCACCCCACCCAGAGGTATCCGCACGCATAGATGCCCGTTCATGTGCTGGGCACCATTGCCTTAGAGCTCAGCGATTGCAATAAGCGGCATTGATTGAGCAGTTACTATTTGCCAGACAGTGATGAACAGGGTACCTGCATCATATCATTGTACTTAACCCCTCTGAGGCTCTTACCTTTGATATCCTTATTTTACAAATCAACAGGGATCAAAGAGGTAGAATAAGGTGTCCCAGAGCCTGGACTTGATCCCTCTCCAGCCTGAGCCCAACACCAGGCTTATTTACCCCCAGAGGGAAAGGAAAATGGGCCACTCTTTCCTGGGTAGGATGTGTCCTGTTCCGATTCCATTCTTGGCTCTCCCAGAAGGTCGCTGACCCAGTGCCCATGAGCACTGGTGCCAAATGTGTGCTGGGACAGGGAGGGGACTTAGCTCCCTTATCAGGGCTCCGCTGGGCAGCCTCCCCAGGAGACTCCCCCTCCCTCTCTGAGCCGCGTGGTCCGGGTTGACCTCTGCTGGCTGGGGAGCTTCTGCAGTGGGGAAGCGTGCATGCCCACGGTCACCACGCCTCCCTGCCGCCTGCCCTTCATGCCCGCTGCCCCTCCTCTCTTGACTACCTTGCGGGCTCCTTGAGACTTTGCACACTGGCAGCCGTGTGGCCCATTGCCATTCCCTTTTCTTCAGGAACATTCACTGAGCTGTGCCAAGAGGTGAGAAATCTCAGGGGCCCAGATTGATGACCAGCTTTCCCAAGGTCCCAATGGTAACCAAGGTTTCGACACCCCCCTTTCCTGTTTCCAGGTAAACCAAGGGCACTGCGTCTCTTCCTTCCATGGGGGACCATGTGCCCCAAGTCCTTGTTTCCCAGAACCGGGCCCATCCCTCAAACAGCCGCCTTGTTATTCTGCCCTGCCTTCAAGCTGCTCCAGGCTGAGGAGGCCCGAGGTGTGTTTCTGTTGGAAGCAAGTGGGGCTCTCCAGCCCTTGGGCCGGGCACCCCTTGATGTCGTCCCAGCACCTTAGCCTGGGGTGTGTGGCCATCTCCGCCCTGTAAGTGGCTGTGACTCAGGTGGCAGGGAGTCGGTTCGGGCATTTCTCATGGGCTACCTGCCTGGCTCCAGAGCAGGTGGGACCAAAGGCCGGGGCCCGCTCTCATGCCACACAACAAAAGCCTGGGTCGTGGATGGATTGAAACGATCCGTGTGTGATCACTGCGGCGAACAGCCCCTTGGCCCTGTTTTTACAAGGCTTGCTTCTTTGGAGGCAAGGCTTTCCTGGGAGCTCTCTGAGTCAGATGGTCCCCAAGGGAATCCAGAGGGGCCCTCGCTGGGTGGAACCACCAGTGGGGCCACTCCTGAGGGGCCCTGTGGTCGCCCACTCCTCCTCCACACTTCCAGAAACATGGAGGGGCAGCTCTCTGGCCCCTGACCCTCTTGGTGACCTTGGCTTCTGCTACAGGCACGCCGCGGAGCCTGGAGAGGGGGGTCTTCCCTGTGGGCCAGGCCGTTACATGGGCTGGGACCCTGGAGAGGTGGCTAAAATCCTTGCTGTGACAGGTGAAGACACAGGGGCCTGGGTAGTGACCAGAGCATCCCTTCCTGTCCCACAGCTCCCCTTAGAGGAGGCCTGCCGTTCTTCCTGCCCTTCCTCTGGCCTCTTTCCTGCAACTCTAATTCCCCTTCTTACATTTTTTTGTGGAGAGACGAAGAATACAGGGCGAAACTCTGCAGGAGATTTTAACTCGTGTTCTATTCATGTGGAAATTTGTTCTGGGCTTGGGCCTGCTCAGGCCACACTCCTGGGAGGAGCCACTTCCGGAGCTTCCGTGGGCCCCGTTGAGGGACAACCAGGGCCTTGGCCCGTCCTGGCGGCACACCGGATGTCCTGGGGGCACACCGGATGTCCGGGGGGCACACCGGATGTCCGGGGGCACACCGGAGGTCCTGGGGTGATCAGGCCTCAGGACGCTGGTTGAATTCTCTGGTGCTCAGAGCCCAGTTGACTAAACCCAGGGACAGAAACTTGGGAAGGTCTCGGGGGTGGGGGGAGGCGTCACCCCCAGGCCACCAGGCACCCATCCCTCCCCAAGGGGCCGCATCGCTTCTGCTGGTGTACAGCGGAGCTTTGATTGAAGCGAGCCATCAGGTTGGTGTGAACAGCTCACAAATCACCACAGGAAGTGCATTACACTGTTGGGAGCAAATGTGGTGGAAATTTTCTTCACAGAGAGGGCAGGGAGAATGTTACATCCTGCCAGACATTTGTACCAACAAATTAGATGTGGAAATAATTAGCTGATTTATTTTCTTTCAAGTTTTGTATTGGTTTGTTTTCCATTTATTCTAATGTGATTCTCTTTAGTGTGATGGCGTGGTACACAGACAGAAGTGTCTGCCAGCCTGCAGTCCAGAGGGGTCCTCCCCTCACCGGTGTTTCTGTCCTTCTGCAGGGGCAGGTCGTGATGCGGCCGGACTCCCATCCTACTTCTCGCTGCTGTGGGGACATGATCCCTGTGTTTGGCATGGGGACCTTCTTGGACCCTCTCAGTGCCATTTTCACCGCCAAACACAGTGAATTTGCATTATGTTGTTGCGCGGTATTGTTTCCTTTAGTATTTTTCTAAAATGGGGTGAGGGGAAAAATAGTCTATTCTATTTATTTATTATTAATTAATTAAATTATTTCTCTCTCGGTTTGGGTTCTCCCTGAAACAAGCCTGCTGCTTGCTCAGTCTGGTAAGAAGAGGGGTGTGGCAGGACCCCTACAGCCACTTAGGACAGAACGCGCACCTATTCGGGGGACGTCCTCTCGCCACAGGATTGTGCCTGACTCGTGCCTGGGAGAGGCCACAAGTGTCGGTAGCTCAAGTCCTCAGGAGCATTCATCAACGCACGACAGCTGGGAGCGGGCGGGCACAGTCCCTTCCTGGGGTCGCCTCCCGTGCAGACTGCTTGCGTTGAAACCCGCCATTCCGGGTCTGCTTGTAGAGGAGCCCAGCGCGAGCACAGGGGCTCGTACGGGGACGTTCGTTTCTCCCGTTTTCCAAATTTGCAGACCCACTGTCCGAACTGGTAGGTGTGTGCTGTTTGCTTCGAGGTGAGCTAGGTCTCAGAGAAGAAGGAAGAGGTCAAGATGACCCTGATTCCTGAAGGACAGAAGGGTGGCCTGCCTTTCGCCAGCATCCCTCCCACCGCAGCTCCAGGTCTGAGTCTTCGGCTCAATGTCCAATCGCAGCAGCAGGCGTCAGGGCTCAGTGTGAAGCTGCTGTTGGTCATGCAGAGGAAGAGTGGAAGCCAGTGCTCAGCAAGGGCTTGCAGCCTGCCTGCTGCCTAGCCGAGAGCCACGTGGGCGCCCTGTCCCTGAGGGCGCAGGGACCGACACAGCTCGTATTATGAGAAAGACGGTAACTCCCTGGCCTGAAATATATGGATTTATTTCTAGGCCTACTTCTGTCTGGTTGAAGTAGGACCTTCATTTAAATGTAAATGCAGATTTTCAATGTGCTCCTGGAGAATGAAAAATACTGAAGTTCCCGATCTCCAGCGCCGGTGGGGGTGGGGGCTCGGGGCTCCGGGTGGCTCCCGTGAGCTACAAGGGAGAGGGGGCACGTGGGGCCCGCAGCGGAAAGGATAAATAAAACGGAAGCGGGCAGAGAGCAGATTAAGTGAGGATTAGAAACAAGATGAGTGAATGCAGGATGGGGAGGCTGCAGGAACCCGGGAGAGGGCGTTGGCGGCTGGTGAAGCCCAATAGCACTTCTGGCTGGGGAAGTCCCCCCTGTGCTGCTCCCCGCGTGGCTACTGAGGACTAAATTGTTAATGCTATTCAATTGAAATTAAGGTAAATGTAAATAGCCATGTCTGTGTAGAGGCCATATTCTATAGCAGAGGACCAGAAGCTTGTGGATTCCGGAAGGCTCGGAAATAGGTGATCCAGGCCTGACTCTCTCTCTCATCTGTCCCACAGGGTCTGGAAAGGTAGTAATCTTATTTAGAGTCGATCTTGGTCAGGAGGATCCTCAACGATTGGTTTTAGTTTTCTGTAAGACAGATGGGAAGCGGTCTGTATTCATCCCGTCTATGTTGAAGGCCTACTGTGTGCTCAGCTCTGTGCTAGGGAAAGGGACTATCATGGAAGGAAGGTAGTGGTAGGGAGGCGGTCTGTCCGGCTCTGGCCACGCATTCATGAAGGTCCTCAAGTTGATTTCATCTGATTTATAAATCAAGAAATGCTCTTGGGAATGACACAGTTCTATTTCATTTTATTTATGTGAGCATAAAATATAGTAAATATAGACACTAAAAAGTTATATCCAAATATTTGTGAACCTCAACAGGGCATTATTTTCCTGCCTTGGTTGGGCTCAGCTGATCTTGGCTGGGCTCGCTCGTGCATCTGGTCAGCTGGTGGTCAGATGGAGCTGACTTTGCTCATCTTGACTGTGCTCTCTTCAATGTCTGGGACCTAAATTGGGAGAACTGGGCTGACTCTGACCCATCTAGTCTCTTATCCTCCAGCAGGCTAGCATGGGCTTGTCCACACGGCAGAAGCCAGGGACTCCAGAGACCGAGAAGCAGCATGCAAAGCCTCTTGAGGCCTAGGTTTCAAACTCCCCTTACATTAGTCAAAGAAAGTCATGTGGCCAGTGCAGATTGTAGGAGTGGGGGAATAACTCCACCTCTCAATTGGAGGGGCAGCAAAGTCATGTTGCAACGTGGTATGCACGCGAAGAGGGGAATGGTCGTGGGCATCTTTTACAGATCATCTGTACATGGGGCTCGGTGTAGACCATTCCGATCAGAGGATAAGGTGATCTAGAAGAGTGGTAACATTCGAAGTTTTAATAAGAAGTTTACATTCAGAAGCGGAAGAGGTACCCTTGTGAGGAAATGTACAATTTAGCTGGGAAGAGAAGCCAGTACCTGTGGCAAATAAGCACATTGCCATGGACCGTCCCCTCATCAGGAGAGCACACAAAGAGAGTTTTCTTGATAGAAGGCATGGTTAATCTAGCCTTGCATTTCTTTCTGTGTACCTTTTGAACATTGATATAAATTTAGATTTTTGCAAGACAGCTAGCTATGGTTTAGATTATCCTAGGCAATTTTGGAATAGAAAGAAACTGATATATTTGGGAATTAAAGTCTCCTAAGATCCTGCAGACTAAGCCTTTGTTCATTTCCTCTTGTTTTAATGACTTTTTGATTGCTCTTGCATCCTAATATCTATGTGTTTTGACTTTTCCTTTAAGTTTTAGCTCATCAATGCTCCTTTTTGTACATGGATAGAGTACAGATAAATAAATTAGAGCAATATTTAAAAGTTGAGCAGGTATGATAGAGTGGCTGCCAACTTGTAAAAAAAAGAAGAATGTATGCTTAATTCATAAGAAATAGGAAGTTATGTGGGCCCAGTATGGGAAGTGACCAACAGTCAGTACGTTACAGACCTTGGTAACCTCCAGTATCCTTACCCGTGGAGTGGTGGTCCCTGGCTTGGTTGGCTCACAGGCACTGTCTCTTTAATTTCCTTATAGAGAAAACATTTCTAGAGCGTGAAGTTCTCCTTTGAGTGAGGCACCTGAAGGAAACAGAAGGGAGAAGCCTGCCTGCTATCTGGGTTTTGAATGACATGAACTCTACCCAGATTGCTGGGGAAGTAGCAGAATCATTCCCTCGGCAGGTTTTAGGGGAATTTGTTTAGACAGATCCAGGAAATATAATTCAATAGCTCAAGGTTTATCTCATCCTCCACTATCAAATTAGAATTTTTCCTAGAGTGAGAAATGCAGTCAAGAACTGTGGTGTGAGTTAAGGTGGGTAACGGCAGAGGAAAGACTCATTGGCTCCATTTCTCATTGGCTGTTGGGGAACAGGTGCTCTGAGGCTGCAGAAAGAAGAAAGGGGGCCAAAGGCAAAGGAACCCCTTCTCAGTCTCTCCCACATTGCATGTGGGATCTGGGCTTATACCAGGTGTGAGAGACCTTCTTTTTCTGATAAAGGCTATGAAAATATGTTGTTTTTATGTCAGCTAGACCCTTGCTTTAAATGGGACCCGTAGACCAGCCACGTGGCATCACCTGCAAGCTTGTTAGACATGCAGAGTTTGGCCCCCACCCTACACCTGCCGAATCAAAACACCCCTTTTAACAAGATGCACAGGTGATGAGCATACACCCTTTAAGTCTGAGAAGCCAGGGTCTGGAGAAATCCGTCTGTTTGGTAATTAGAGACAGAGCCTATCCTAGGTAGGGTTTGGTTCTGACTTGGGTTTGAGTCCCGGTACTGTCCATACTAGCTCTGTAACCTTGAATTTTGTCCCAGGTCCTGGGTTGGATGCCTTAGCAAGCAAACAGCAGTCCTCTTAGTGGAGCTCATAATCAAGAAGTAACGAGATCATTGGAAGCCATCATGATGAGCTACATGATAAGAGGAAATGTCAAATGTTATGGGAAGAGAGGTAAGAGATATGGGCCCATCTTAAAGGCATTGATTACTTCCCAGAAGTGATATTTACGCTGAAGCCTGACTGGGGAGCTGCAGTTTTCGGCTAAGAAATGTGGTAGGGGGTGGCGAAAGGAAGTGGTACACATTCAGCAAAAGTGACTGGAGCAGAAGCCACGAACATTTGTTGACATAAAACAGAATGCCCCATCTCCAACTGTTGGCCGGAAAGGATGGTTGTCTGATTCCCTACTGGGAGTACAACAGTTGTCGGAATACCGCTCTGCCCTCCAACTGTGTCGCTCCTCTGTTGAACGCAGAGGCAGTGGCACCCGCAGTCTATCTGCTCTGAAACATGAAGGTACCTTGCGGTTATGAGACGGTAACTCTGCCGTTGTTTTTATTGGAAATGGTGACAAGTAGGCAGTGATTAGCTCCGTTGCTGCCCTGCGATTTCCTTCGCGATTGATGGTGTGGCCACTTTTCCTGTCACTCTCAACTGCTGGTTGGCCTCTTGCTGTGGGATTTATTAGAGTAGATGTGAGGTGGGACATGTCCGAGGCTACCTGGATTTATCAACATGGTTTTCCAGCAGAAAGTGGGTCGGATTTTATGATCAAGGAGAGACTCTGTCCCCCACGGCCCCTGCTGTGTTCTGGTGGCTCCCGAATGTGATATGGACCCCAGCAGGCACACTGAGCCACACGGGCTGCCATAATGGATGCAACGTTGGCTGATGGGTGACATCGAACTTCCACTCTGGAAAGAGATTGACTATAGAAAATGTAATTACCTTGAACCTCCTGTTCTCCAAATTCGTGTAAAATCACACAGGCCTGGTCTGGTTTGCATTCGTGATAGCCACGAAGGAAAGGCCGGCTAACAAAACAAATAAACAAAAACGCAGGTGGCATGCTCAGGCATCTTAGGGAATTGTTTTCCAAGCCCGATAGCAAAAGCCATGTGTAAATCCACAAGTTAGAATATGTATTTATTAAAGCAGTTGGTATTAAACTTTGTTTTTTTAGACAAGGAAAACATTGTTTCTGAGTCGTAGATGTAGCCGAAGTAAAGGGGATTCTTTCAGGTGATGGTGGGCGGTGGGACCCTGCAAGCTCAGATGTCCTCTTACTGTCATATCCTTCTTCCACGGCCAGTGTCAACCCCTCCAGCAGCTCTGCTGAGACCCGGAGGGCCAGTTTAAAAGCCACCGATTGGACAGGGAAGAGCTGCATGATAAGCAGCGAGAGGTACTCCACGTGCTTTACAGAAACAAGATGGCTCCTGAAAAAGACACTCTCTCACCACGGCTTTTCTGTCACCAGAGACTTGTTCTCATCCCATGTCCTTTGCCTTGAGCCCAAACACTCATTTGGAGCTCTTCAAATAAAACATGTATGGGGGAGGGGGTGAAGGGCTGCAAGTGAGCTCCAGCTCTTGGAAGAACAGAGTGAACGTCAGAGGACACAAGGTCACGAGGTCACCAGGGTCTGTGCCCACGTCAGGAAAGGAGGCAGGAAGGGAACGGCACGTGGAGTTAAGGGGTTTGAAATGCTCATTCCCAGGAGCCAATCTGAATACTTTTTCAAGTGCATTTGGCCAACCAGTCATGTGGAGCCATGTCACCAGGAATGGCAGCTGCCAGCACGCCTGTGCCATCGACCTCCTGGACGTCTTTCCGGTTTACACGGCCCCAGGGCCAGAGTCTGAAGGCTCAGCAAGGATGTGCCTCTGCACTTTGGTTTTTAACACATCCTTAATCTCTTATCACCAAGATTATCTAATAACCTGTCTTTGTAACACGTTTTTATACTTGGTTTGATAAAATCAGGATCCAGACTAGGTTTACATGTTATATTTTTAAAATACATATCTTAAATTTTAAAAAAATCTATAATAGTTTCTTCTCTCCTATATTTTCTATGTCGTTTCTATGTTGAAGGAAGCAAGTCCTGTGTCCCGCAGAATTTCCCATTTTTCTGGATTTGGCTTCTTCCTTCTTCATAATGTTGTTTAGCACATTCCTCTACCTCCCGAATCTCCTGTACGCGGGGAGCCACCTCCAGCTGTTGGATTAAATCCAGGTTTGATTTTTTCTGGCAAGAGTGCCTCTTAGGGAGCAGTGCTGTCCCCTTGCAATTACGCCGTGTAAGACACGCCCGGCCCGTGGCAGCATCTAGCACACATCTTTATGAACTTACTACACGAGGCCAGCTGATAGATTTTGCCTCCACTGTAATGTTGTTTGTCACATTAGACATTCTGGATAGAACCGGTTCGCCGTGTCGCCTCTCCATCACGCTTGACCTTCTTCATGCAGATGCTTCCATTGTTCACCAAGTGCACATCGACATGGAAAGGTGTTCAGACATTCGGTTCGGACAGCGTGTTGTCATTGAACTTCCTCCATTGTCTTTGAAATTTTTGAAAAACAAGGTGAGGACTTCTTTTTTTTGCTTTTTGGTATGTGGGTAGCTCCCTGACTGGGAATCGAACCCAGGCCGCAGCGCTGACAGCGCCAGCGTCGAAGCCGTAAGCCACTACACCATCAGGGAACTCCCCGGTGAGGACTTCTTAAAGAAGTTCATGACAGGAGATGAAGCTTGGGTCCCTCATTGTGACCCCGAGAACAAAAGGCCGTCCAAGGAATATCACCATAAGGGATCACCTTCCCAGCCGAGGCCTGAGTTTTGAATTTCTTCAGCTGAGGTGACCCCTTATGGCAGCGGTTCTCAACCTGTGGGTCATGACCCCTTTCACAGGGGTCGCCTAAGACCATCGGAAAACATGTATCAGATATTTACATGATGATTCATAACAGCAGCAACATGACAGTTATGACTTAGCAACGAAAATAATTTTATGGGGGTCACCACCACATGAGGAACTGTATTAGAGGGTCGCGGCGTTAGGAAGGCTGAGAACCACTGCCTTATGGCGACATTCCAAGGACGGCCTTTTGTTCTGAGTCGTCATGAGGGACCCAAGTGTCATCACCTGTAATGATCTACTTTAAGAAGACCTCACCTTCTTTTTCAAAAATTTCAAAAAAATTGGAGGAACTTTTTTTGCTATTAAGAATTCAATGACAGCACGCTGTTTGAACCGAACGTCTGAATGCTCCTTCATTTCGATGTGTACTTGGAGAAAAATGTAAGCACCTGAGTGTGCAAGGTCAAGCATGATGGAGGAAAGAGACCATGTGATGACACAGGACTGGTTACATCCAGATATGTCTAATGTAGCAAAAAAAAATATTACCGTGGAGGCAAAATCTATCAGCCCACCCTCGTACTTGTCTTAGATCACAATTTGGCCCCACTTTTGGTTCTAACCATTGGCTTTCGGTGTTAGCCCAGAACCACCATGAACTATACCACATAGTCTTAGCAGCTGATCCCGCCTGATATCAGCAGGTGTAACATAGGAGACTGGCCCTGACGTTTCACTTGTCCATACTTCTCACTACTCCCTGCTGTTGATTTTAAACTTCTCAATAGGCTCACCAGATGTACCATTTTAAACAGGACGGAAAACAACAGTACTGTCCCATTTCAAACAGTATGTGTATGGTCAGCCTGGTCCCACTGGGATAAAATTAGGTAGGCTGACCCTACGTGCCATTTGAAACAGGACAGTACCATGTTCTTTTGTCTTGTTTAAAACAGTACATCTGGTCAGCCTACTTCTCAAACCAAGACAATGTTCTGCTTGGAAGGAAGTAGTGTGTGGTATTGAACCAGGTGCTTGTGTTACACACGCATCCTCAGAGCTCCAAGGAGTCAGGCATGTTCCTGTAAACAAAGTAACAGCATTCACAGATGTGAGTTATTGATACCAATGAGCAATTTGTAAGTTTGCGTGCATTAGGAATACTTGTAAACAAGTGTGCATACATTGATTACCAACAATTTCTGGCTGCAGGAACACCTAATTATTGTCCTGGAACTCACAGCTCTAGTTTTGGGAATTAGCTCCCCAAACTGTCCTCCGTGCTGCCAAGACTTGTGTTGGGTCTCTGGAAGTTCGGGCAGATACGTGAGGGCTGTGGTATCTCAGAGCATAATGCTTCTGCAGCGGCCAAGAACAAGACAATTGCAAGCTTAGCCCAGGTTCTGCTTATCTCCTTTCTTCCAACCCAAGAACCAGGGAGGCCATTGTCACATGTTAGGTAAGATTAACCCAACGGCTCAAATGAAATGGATGCATCCCACAAGCAGGGGCTCAAAATCCACAGAGCCTCCGAGGCCGTGGTGCAGACCGGTCTATGGAGACACGAGGAGGTGGCATCCCTCTTCTGGGTGCATTTTGACTTTTATCAAAGGTTTTCATGGGACTCTGGAATCACCAGGGAGTGGGGCTGTCAGGCACTGGAAGAGAATATTTGCCAATCACACCCACGTGAGACCACCTTTGCTGTTCATTGCGCTCCGAGAGTCCCCCCGATCTCGGCCCCGGCCTCTGCGATGCTCTCATGGCTGTAGCGGGCGGTTGAATCCAGAATGCGCTTCCCTCGTCACCATCGGCTGATCGACCCCTGGGCGGGCTTCCAGGGCTCTTCTTCAGGTCCTGGGTCAGGCTGCCTTTGTGCCTCAGTTTCTGCACGATCACAGGAACAACAGCAGCCTACTTCGGAGGCAAAAAAAAAAAAAGAAAAGAAAAGATGGGAAAAGCAAAGGGAGCGTGTTTACCCACATACCACTCACTCTCCCCTGACCCCCGGGTCCCGGTGCACCACCGGGGAAAGTTTTACTTACTTTTCCGTAATCAGAAAACACTCGCCCCAGTGGCTTCGCCAGCTCCCCGCTTCCAGGCTGAGTCAAACGGCACCGGCAGGAAATCGGTGGGGCAGCAGGCCGTGCACCGCGAACAAACGTCTCAGTGAGCGAGAGGCTGTCCTGCGCGGTAGCTAATGGGCCTGCTCAGTGGAATGTTCTCCCTTTCAAGCAGCCCCAGCCCCGCTCCTTTCCGGGAGGCGGCAGGCCCCCTCTTCCAAGCGCGCAGGGAAGTTCTGTTTTGACAAGCACACACATTCTTTTTCAGAAACCGCAGAGGCAAACGCCTTTGTGGCAGACAGACCAACTCCCTTCCAGCCCGGGAGGTGAAAAGCCTTTCATGAGCCACATAATGGGAGCAGCAGTTGCTGTGGCTGATGGCAGGCCCAGGACATAACTTCCATTATGCGGCTCCCACATATGGAATGGACTTCCCCTCACAAATTCAAACGCTGGCACGGCTGCTCGTCCGGCGCTGGGGCTGGCAGGGACCGGGCGCTTGGCAAGAGTCGTGAGGCATTTTTCTGCGGGCTTTGGTTTCCCGGCCAATTGAATCCAGTCCAATTATTGTCCCAAGGTTCTGCCAGATAAAACAAGGAGGACCTTTTCTGGATGCCTGGTGAACAAGAGATGGGGGAAGAAAGGCACACGCTGAGTGGGGGTTGGGGCACCCAAGTCCCAGCCAAGGCCGTGGCTCAGAGGCCCCAACAAGGGCTCTGACTCTGCCCCACGGAATGCACTGTGGCCTCCCGAGACCTTTCCCGGCGGGCAAACGCCTCGCACTCAGGCCAACCTCACCCTGGCCCAGACCCCGATCTTAGCACCCTTTGTGACGGAAAGTCTGATTCCCTTGAACTTGAGGGTAGCATTTTCAGCAGTCTAAGCCCAGTCGTGCTAGTCAGTGTTTTGAGCATAGTTGGTCCAACCCAGAAGCCTTCCGGAAGGCTGCTTCCGTGAGATGGCATCAAGAATGGTATAAGATCCCGTCCACCTCCAAAGTACGTCCCGAACCGTCCGCTCATGTGCTTGAACTTCCTACAGTGGGAGTCACTAATTAAGAGTCATTAAAGCATTGTTTCTAGAAGGTGACATTTAAAACGAACACGCTAAATCCACAGTTACGGCCTCGTTAAACTGCATGAAGGCGTGTGGGCCTATTAGGAAACGTACGCAGGCCCGACTTCGCTGAGGGCCTGGCGGCGGCTCCCATCCCTCCTTCCTAAGGAATGGCAGCATCTCTTTGAGAAGGGACACAGTGGACAGTGTCTGCTTCTTACTGTGTCCTGGTTCCATGTTCATCTCACTTCCAAAGTCCCTCAGGGGCCTCCTTCCACGTCGCTCTAAATAAACCCGCCTTAGATGGACCATTTCCTGTGTCTGAGCTCCGGTCGCTCCATGTCCAGTGTTTGGCGTGCGGAGACTTGCTGTCTTGGTTACGATTCAGCAATTCTATCTCTGCCGCTCTGTTCAGTTTGCACCTAAGTGTGATCGCATTGATCTGAGAAATGTTGAAAATTCGGGAGGACCTCACTTCTCCTGAATGTGAGGGCGCTGTGATGTTGCCTCCTGCAACGTGCTCGTGGTCAACCCTGCAGAGGTGGGACAGCAGGAGGGGCTGAGACATTGCCGACGACGGGCAGGACCCGGGGCGCCCTCCAGGCTGTGGGTGCCCGCAGGGCTCTGATCACTCAAGGCGCTTTTCTCTGGGGCCACTCCAGGTCTCCCACAGTCCGATGCGCCTCTGGCTCTACCAGTTTTCCTCCGACCACAAAATGTGGCTTTGCCAATAATCAGTGCTCAATGATTCCAATTTGCTGAAGGGCTAGGTCACCCCCATTGCCTCGTGGTCTCCTAGTTCTCAGAAGCCGGACCCGAAGAGGATTTGAGACCCCGGGTTTAGGATCTCGGATGGGGGGAGGTCCAGGCTTCTAAGCTGTCCCTACCTCTACGTAAACGTGTAACAAAAGAATCCAAGAGAAAAGGCGTACACTGTAAAGCGTCAGGTTTCCCATTGGCTCTCACGTGCGTGTTTTCAAATGAAGGAAGGGTAAGGGAGGGGGAACCACCAGGAACACGAGAGGAAGGGTCCAACAGGAGCCTGATGCCCGGGTAGGCCAGGACCATCGACACTAAACGGTCTCGGGGGGCGCAGAACCAGTCACCTGCAGTGGCCAGAGGGGAGCAAAAGCCTGCAGAGCCCTCATGTGCTGCTGAGAACAGGCCAGACCTGACCTCAGGGGGTGACCAAGTTCAAGGCAAAGCTGCCTGATGTGGCCACCAATCCCAGGGGCAGGAGCAGAGGTCAAAACGGACTTGGTGCCTGGAGGCGAAATAAGACAAGAAGCGTCTTGACAGCGGATATCCTAGGCAGTTGCTGGAAGCTTCCCTTTCTCAGTCGTCAGCGGCCTAGGGTGTGGACCGTTGGGAGAGACAGTTGGGTTGGAGGAAGGGAGAAAGCAATCACATTCCCTTAGATAGAGGAGGGCTGCAGGCAATGCGTCGTGAATGAATTGACACTCAAAGACTGACATTGTTAGCCCTTGTGGCTTTTTTAGGAGCATGTCCCCTGTCTTCTGCAGTCCTACCGTGGCCACATGGCCCAGACTCATCCCTGAGCCACATCACAGCAGTGGCTGTAACGTGAGAGAAATTCATTCACGGGGCACACATCCAGCATCCGGGGTGCCCGTGGGGGGCCAGAGGGCTGGTCCCCTAACAACAGTCTGTCTTGCTCTTCTGCTTTGTTTCCACACCTCTCTCATTAATTTAATAAGGAGTCATTAAACAATTAACTCTATGCCTTGCACCATGCTAGGCGTGGGGTCCACAAACGTAACCAAGGCAGAATTGGTCCCGGCCTCACAGACCTTACAGTTAGGCTGGGATTTCAGAGAGCACAAAGGCAAACCAGCAAAAATAATCCCACGCTGTTACCACCATGATCGTGGTTTTGAAGACTTTAAAGTATAGGATGTTGTGAGAAAGGAATAGTGGGGATACCTCCTTCCAATGGGGTAACGCAGGAGGGCCTCCCTGGAGAAGGGGCATTTAAGCTGAGCCCTGATGCAGAGCAGGAGCCAGTGTCCTGAGGAGGGGAGAGAGCACGCAGGCACCGGGAGCAGCTGGAGGCATCGCAGAGCCAGAGCAAGGTCACCGGGGCTGGAGCCGTGAGAAGGTCACGCTAGTGTGAAACCACTGGTGAAGAATCCAGAAGGCCTCGGAAGGTTTTCCACAGGGAAGACGACGCAATCTAAGGGACACCCTGAGACACTCACTCTGGCCGCGGGACAGAACAAGTGTGAACCATCACACAACTCAAGACGAGAGATGGCAGTGGGAGGGGTGCTGAGAGGTCCCCTCTCGGAGATGTTTGGGAAGTTAAATCGGCAGGATTGGGGAGCGGGATCCATATGACACCGGGTCCTTCATCTAAATGTCCACCATGCTTGAGGCTTCTCCAGGGGCCCAGGATGCCGCCGCAGGCATCGGTGCCCAGCTGCTAATTCAATCCAGACCACTTGCTACCTGTGTCCACCTGCTGTTCCTAATTCTCATCTTTACTAGGACCTCGAAGCCTCTTTCTTCTTTAATCCCCTGGGTCCCCGTGTGTATCTGGTCAGGCTTTACCCTCACCTGCTGCTGGATGACCCTGAGTGTGGCTCTTGCTCTTCGCCCTTACGGGCCCACACTGTGGCAGTATGTGTCCCCCACCCCACCCCAACACCTACAGGCCTAACTGTTATCGGGACATTATCGTCCTAGCCACCGATAGCTTCTGCTCCAGTCCGGATGCACCCCTTGGGTCCACGTGTTGTTGGCCTCCTGTTTCCAAGGCCCTGCCACCCTGAGGACCCTTGCCCTGTCTTGTGGCCAAAATTAGGGCCTCCCTTCCCATTGCCCTCCTAAGAAAACACTAATCCAAACCAACACCAGGCTGCCAAGTCCCACGCTCCTGCTGGCTTCTGTCCTGGGTGGCAGAGTGAGTTAATGGCAGGGCGGCCACCACCTGAATGTATTCTCTGGCCTCGTCTTGGCCAGAACGAAGTTCTTTCTGGGTGGTGAGGTGCTGGCCTGCCCCTCACCACGCCCACCCTGGTTAGAACAGTGGGGGTGCTACACAGTGAGTGTGCTGAGCTACATATGCCCACGTGTGTGCGTGTGTGTGTACATGCGTGTGTATGTGCGTGTGGCGTGTGATCCAAAGATCTGGCCAATGTTTACATTTTAAAACTTATCACAGTAAAAGACACATTGCCAGTAGTCCCTCTCAAAATACTTCCCCTAGCTTCGAATAACGTCTTTTACTGTAATCAATTTTTTTTAAAAATTTAAACATTCACCATATTTTTTTTTTTATCACACTTGGATCAATTCAGGTCACATATCACTTTTGGTATAGCAATTTCTGTTAAATAAAAACATGACGGTGTGTCCTCATCCACCAGATCTGGCACCGTGAGACTTCTGGCTCTTCCCCAAAGTCAAAATGACCAGGAAAGGTAAACATTTTGAATCAATTCAGGACATTGAGGTGACCACAACAGTGCAACTAAAGACACTCATGAACGAGGACTCCCAGAGCTGCTTCAGGAAGGGGCAAGAATGATGGGATATGTGTTTCGAATCGAGGGCGAGTAGTTTGAGGGGGATTCATGGCAATGTGTCTTTTACTGTAATAAATTTTTCACTTAAACATCCACCCTATCTTTTATTACTCCTTGTGCACGTATATTTAATCATGTGTATTCATAGAAGACTATAATGGCACTGCTCTGCTTTTACTACAATTATTTTGTTACTTTCGTCTGAGGCGTACATGTTTGAATTCGTGGATTCAAATTCAAAGATGTGCAGAGACCCTAATTATTGGGTACAGTCATAAACCCATCCCAATGTAATACAGCCTTGGATTGGTTCCACACCAATCTCACTTTCATCTTCCTGTGTATTTACTCAGGTGGCCTTCCTTTTATAAATAAATAAATGAAGTGGTCACTTCAAGAAAATGTGCCCAACTCCAATAGTTTCCCATCTTCCAATGTTAACTCTTTCATCTGCCTTTTCAAAAAATTTCTTACTTTCTGTATCACTTATCTATGGTCACGATGATGTCACATAACATACAACTTCAAAATCTAGAACAGTACGCTTCTATTTAGATCATGTCTGTGTGCTGGCGATTCAGGCTAGGTTGGCTAAGCAGTCCTGGTCTCAGAACTCACTCACATATCTGCTAAGTGTCTGACTATTGGCTGGGATGACTCTGATGACTCAACTCTGTTCCCATGTTTGTGTCCCTTCCTCCAACAGGTAGACTGAGCATGTCATTGTGGTGGTGACAGAAAGCAAGAGCAGAAATGCAAATGAAAACATGGAAGTATTCTTTCACACATCTGCTCGAGTCACATCTACTAACGTTCCATTGGGTAAAGCAAGTCACATGGCTGGATGCAGAGAGAGTAAGAGGGCATTAGAGGTCATGGCACAGTGCACGACTCCCAGAAGGGGTGAGAACTGGGGCCATTGATGTGCTCATACTGCAATCTTCTTGTTTTCTTTTTCTTTTTTCTTTTTGGCTTCTTGGGTGAATGAAGAGAGCTCACGTGATTAAAAATTTGGTTTGACTTTATATTAGAGGATCACTGACAATGTTTTCTTTTCTATTTTTTAAAGTTAACTCAACAACAACAAAACAAATAATCTGATTAGAAATGGGCAGAGGACCTAAACAGACAGTCCTCCCAAGTTTCTGTTCAGACATACAAATGGCCAACAGATAAATGCAAAGATGCTGAACTTCACTAGCTATTAGGGAAATGCAATCAAAACCACAATGCGACACCACCTCACACCTGTTACAATGGCTGTTATCAATAAGACAAGGAAAGACAAGTGCTGGAGAGGATGTGGAGAAAAAGGAACTCTTGCACACTGCTGGTGAGAGTGCAAACTGGTACAACTGCTATGGAGGACACTGTGGAGTTGCCTCCAAGATTAAGAATAGAGCTACCATATGACCCCGCAATCCTTCTTCTGGATATCTATTCGAAAAATGTGAAAACACCCATTCATAAAGATATATTTACCCCTATCTTCATGCAGAATCATTCACAATGACCAAGACATGGAAACAACTAAGTGTCCTTCGATAGATGACTGGATAAAGAAGATGTGGTGCATGTACACAATCGAATACTACTCAGCCATGTCGCCATCTGTGACACGGCTCGCCCTTGAGAATGTTATGCTAAGTGAAATAAGTCAGATGGAGAAAGTCAAGAACCACATGACTGCATTCCTAGGTGGGGTGTAAAACTGAAAGCAACAAACAGACAAACAAGCAAAAACTCATAGACACAGGTAACAGTACCAGAGGGGAGGATGGGGGGGAATAGAAGAGTGGGGGCATGAAATACGTGGCGATTTGGGTGGTGAGCACACAATGCGATAGATGATGTATTACAGAATTGTACACTTGAAACCTATACGATCATTAACCAATGTCCCTCCAATAAACTTCATCAAATTTTTAAGAATACATATACATACAGTCAAATATATCTCTTTGGTGCATAGCTCTGTGATTTTGAATACTTGCACAGACTTCTCTACATGAAGATACAGGATAGTTCCATCACCTCCCCCAAATTTCCTCAGGTCACTGACAGGTGAGAGCTCAATGTCTGGCTGCTCCGTCCCTAACACAACTGATGGTTCTGAATGGAAAACGTTAGAGTTTTAGCAATACCTCTGGGATAGTCTGTAGCCCAAGCATGAGATTCAGCTCAGTAAAATGACCTAGTCCAAAAGGTAAGTCATCAGATGGAATGCTTTGTGAAGACTGCGGTGATAAGGAAAAATCTTCCAGGCAGAGAGATCTCAGCTGTGTAGAAACTCCACCGTTCTAGAAAAATCTCAATCCTCATGAGGTTTGGGCACCTTTGCACAGGGAGAGACAACTAGAACAAGAATGCACGTCTCTTGCTCAGTCCAGTGTTTCTGCTGCTCCAAGCTTTCCTGGCCGCCGGCCACTCACCTCCCCTGCCATGTCCATCTCTGCTCTATTTATTTTCCTGTCATCGGGCCCAGGGCGGACGGCCTGGCCTCTCGGAGCGCTGTTTCCCTAATTCCGAAGGCACTGGTTTTCTCCAAGGAACCCCATCGGAGGTGCCTCCCCCAGGTCGCAGAGGGAGCCCCGTTTTAGTTCCTGGAAACTTTAATACACATTTGATCTTTGCTACTTTCCCGAACTTGCACTGTGTTTGCCTTTCCTTATCTCGTGGCTCTCCCAGCTGCCAGGTAATTTGATCTGGATTTGTCTTATCAGTCCTAGGCCAGCCGGCAGGTGAGGAGTGACGGGCCGGGGAGGCAGCTGTCTCTTCTTTGAGGCCACTCGCATTTCTGGAAGGGCCTGTGCACGCAGCAGTTGCTGGAAATGGAGGTAAAACTCACTCCCACGCTTCAAAGGCCAAGGCCTGCGGCGTTCTTTTGTCTCTGTCCCCCCAACTCACTTAGAGGTGTCTTTCTTCCTGGGGGTTCTTGGCATTCAGGGGGCTTCGCAGTGGCCTGCTCATTGTGGATCTCATTCCGGAGAACAGAATGCTCCTGGCATGACCTTGGTTGACCTTAAGCAGTCAGTTACTCTTATAAGTCACACGCAGAGTCTTGATCCTGGAGTGTGGAGTGGCGCAGCTCGTGGATTAGCCTCCCGACAGAGACGCCCTGCGGTACTGTGGTGCTGCCCCAGGTCACCTGACTGCGTCTTCAGCTTCAGATGTGACATTAAAGGATCAAGGAGGAGCTGTTGAGTCGTGGCACCTGCCCCACGTAAGCCCGTTACCCTCTCTGCAAGAATCTGTTAGGTCCTTTGGGCGGCGTTGCCCGTGAGTCGTGAGTTTTCTGCGCAGCTGTTGGGGGGACAGCCCCCCGTGTCTGCAGAAATCGAAAACGTCAGCGGTGAAAATGTGGTCTCGACTAATGGACGTCCAGACCCAGCTGGACAAAGCCCGTGAGGATGGAGCCACCAGGCCGACTCTGTAGGGACCCCGTTACCGCCTGCCTGCTTGACACCTCAGCGGCCTGTGCCTTGGGGGGACGATGTCACAAAACAAGCCAACCATCATTTAGGGGAGTCACTTCAAGGTTTCCCATGTCTGCTCCCCAGCTCACTTCCCCTCTGCAGCTGTCACCGGGTTGTCAACACCCAAATTAGTGCAAGGCCCCAGCCCAAGCGAGCATCGGCTGGATTGTCAGCCCGGCGCAGGACCCACCCTGGGGACCTGCTGCTGTAGCCCTGCCCCAGCTGTCACCTCCCGGTGGCCTTCCGCTTTCCCCAGGCAGGCAGAGCTGCCGAAAGCGGCAGTCAGCTTCTCCCCGAGGAGGCCGAGCCCCGCGTGAGGTCAGGGAGACACAGGGCCTGAGAGCGCGCCCCCTCCCCCACCCCCACGCGGACTGCAGTCACAATAACCGTCTGGGGTGTCGGCAAGTGTTCAGCCCAGAAGCCACACCCTCCGCAGCGCCACAGCCAGCACAAGTGAAGGACACGGAGGGAAATCGAAAAGGAATTTGAATGACAAAGTGACATGGTGTCCTTCTCTCTAATGATGGGACCAAGCTGGTCCTCTGTCACTGGCAAAGCGACCCTGCCAGGCCCAGATCCGTGTTTAAAGCTGCGTCGCACAGTTTTAAGTCACTGGCTCAGCTCAATATCTAAAACAAAGAAAATGAATTATGGAACAGGACGCGGGGAGCTTGTTAATCCCCCCGACGCGCTG
>PVJL010009555.1:0-56161 GCA_004026885.1 Lyroderma lyra
CATTCTCACAGGTGTGAGGTGGTATCTCATTGTGGTTTTGATTTGCATTTCCCTGATAGCTAATGAGGATGAGCATTTTTTCATATGTCTGTTGGCCATAACCTCTTACAGCTAAAGAAAATAGAAATACCAAAGCCTCGTTAATTGGAGCTCTGAGCCCTTTTCCTGCTCCAGCCCGCTCCTACTTTCTTTCAATAAACTATCTCTTTGTTTCACCTCTACTCTTGTTCAGTTCTTTGCTCAAGACACCAAAGACCTGGACACTCTGCTGAGGGGGACACCCCATTTTCCCGTAAAGCTTGGTCTCCCTGCTGAGTAACTGCCTGGCTTGAGGACCTCTCACTTAGGCAATTGGGGCAAGTACACATGCGAATGTTGTAAATTTACATGCTTCTTCCAGGAAACAAAATAGAAATAGTAAAAGTATACTTAATCTCAACTTACTACTAAGTCATGACTCTTTCTGGCTCTGTAACTCAGAACCTGGTGTGGTAACTTAATTTCATGGATGAATACGTGTGCATATAATACTGTTCACTTGTCCCAGGTGTGTGTGTGTGTGTGTGTGTGTGTGTGTGTGTGTGATTGTAAAGTGGATGACTGAAAATACAGAGTAACTCTGGATAGCTGGCCAAAATAGATAACTGAAAATCTCTCAAATTGAAGGCACAAGGAGTCAAAGAGGAGACACATGAAGTAATGGGCAGAGATATTTGGCCTAGTACTATTTCCCTGTTTCCAAAATCAACCAGCCCTCAACCTCAATATAAGAGAGCTTTCTGGGTGTGATTCTCCAAGAGGAACACCTTTGAGCAGACACTTTTGGTGCATCACTCACCTATCCACACACACACCCCACCATTCGTTTTACTGTTAGCCTGAGTTTTACTGGTAACAGATCACACCCGCAACTTTCTCTGGAAGATTGTCCGTTGGATGATTAGATCTGCTTTACCCAGAGACAGCCAGGAACTAATGAATGAGTGTATGAGCATGTGAGTAGGTGGGAGTGGTGGTAACGAAAGCTCCACCACTTTGTTGCCACAAGGCAGTAAGACTTTCTACAGTGTAAACATTAATCTTTCAGAAGTCCCTGTGGTATCAGGCTGAAGCTAGATGATTTCACCTGAAATAATATCTTTACTTAGCTTCTCCCCTGCTCTATCCTAATTTCCTCACTTACTCTGAGGCTTCGCCTAAGAGTAACCTCTAAATAAATCATTTACATAAGAATCATGTCTCAGCCTCTGCTTCTAAAGGAGCCAGACCAAAGACAGTTATAAATCATGTTCAAAATGTTTTAAAATACCATTTTATGTTTTAAATGTAGATTTTTTTGTTCATCAATCATTGACAAGCATTTTAAGTATTTCATGATGGTGCTGACTGCCAGCCAGTTAGTTAAACTTGGGTATAGTATTATTTTTCTTGGTAAAGCAAAGTTTTTGTAAATATTTAAATATTTTATTGCTTTTTATCTATATAATTTTATAAGAATTAATAGAAATGAAAAATTAGAGTGCTCATAATAGAGGAAATGTAGTTCTAAAACAAAAACAAAACAATAAAAATTGAAACAAGATAAAATTTATCAGAGCTGTACTGAAACAGTGAGTCTTTAGCCTCCATCAGACTAAATCCACATAAGAGAGCAGAATGTGATTAGTTATGAGGAAACAGACAAAATTAAAGAACATGTATTAATACAAAAGGATGGAAATACAGCCTTGAGTATTTTGAATAAAGAGAGAAAAATTTTATAAAATAGTCATAGGTACTAACCTAATTTCTCTGAAGTTATAACCATTCATTATGGTGTCTCCTTTTTCACACTTTTGTGTTTGTTTTAGGAGTACATTATACATGAATGTAAATGACTACATAGGAATAGACAAGTAAAATTTTAAGAATGGAAATTATGAAATCCAGTGGAAAAGAAAGAGAAATAAAGAGCTTGTCAGGCCTGGATGCACCACCCAGATCTCCCTGCAAGTACCTGCTAGAGGGTTTATTGGCAGGGAGCCTCTCTCTGCTGCAGCTTCAGCTTTACTGTAGCATTTGCACTAGGCCACCCTCCTGCTGGGCTGTTCATTGTCAGTGACTGTGCACAGCAGCAGGAGGTGACAGGGTTGGGTTGTTTCTGTCCACTGTCAGGCTCCTTTAATAGATAACCCTTGATCTAGGAGTTCCCATTGGTCTGGGTAAGGCTGTCCCAGAAAAACACTGCTATCTGAAGCTCCTCCTACCCAATCCCTTTCCTTCTTTTCTCTCCTTCCACGGATGTCAGACTTAATCATACTCTGAAGCCTCTCCTAGCCATTCCTTGCTCCTCTCTTTATTCTGTACAGATGTTTCTTCCAATAACTCTCTTGAACATCTCTCCTTTCTTGAGAAATTCTCCGAAAACCCAAACTGACCCAAGAAAAGTATGATTTGGGAATAAAAATACACATTATTTATTCACTGAATAAAAGCAATGCTTCTAAACTAACCATGCAAGGTGTAGATGGCTCGCTTTGTAGTTTTTTCCCATCAACCCATTAGGATAATGATTAAAGCAAACAGGACTATTGGAAGAATTAGAGTCTTAGTTGGATATCTGGTGTACAACTTCACAACCAATTTAAATTTTAGAACACAAAAAACAACTTTTAAGAACAGCCAAAATGCAGAACACAGACAACACTAAATGCTGATATGGAAACAAAAGGAACTCTCATGCATTGCTGGTGTGAGTGCAAGATGGTAGAAACACTTCGGAAAATGGTTTGGTGGTTTCTCACAAAACTAAACATACTTTCACCCTACAACTCAGTAATCACACTCTTTGGTATTTAACCAAAGGAACTGAAAAATTCATGTTGACCTAAAACCATGCACATGGATGTTTATAGCAGTTTTATTCCTATTGTGTAAACTTGGAAACATCCACGATGTCCTACAATAGGTAAATGAATAAATAAACTGTGGTATATTCAGACAATGGGCCATTATTCAGCACTAAAATAAATGAGCTATCAAGCCACAAAAAGACAAAAAGGAAACTTACACATGTATTACTAAGTGAAAAAAGCCAATCTAAAAAGGCTACATATAGTATGACTCCAACCATAAGACGTTCTGGAAAAGGCAAAACTATAGAGATAGTAAAAATAGCAGTAATTCTGTGGGTCTAGGAAGGAGAGATAAATGACTTGGTGGAGTATTTTATAGCAGTGAAACTACTCTGTATTATACCATAATGGTGACTATGTGTTGTCATTATAAATTTATTCAAACTCATAGAATGTACAACACTGAATGAATTGTAATGTAAACTTTGAATGATTATGAGTCAGTGTAGATCCATCAATTTTAAAAAATGTACTTTGATGAGAATGTTGATAATGGGGGAGGTTATAAATCTGTGTTGGCAGGAATTCTATTTTTCCCTCAATTTTGCTGTGAACCTAAAACTGCTTTTATTTCTGGGCAAGATGGCAGGGCAGGCAAATGCTCTCTGCTTGCCTCCTCCCATGACCACATCAAAATTACAACTAAACTACAAAACAACCATCAGTGAGATTTGCCTGAAGTCCAGCTGAGCTGAAGTCCTACAACTAAGGATAAACAGAAGAAGCCACCTTGAGACTGGTAGGAGGGCAGAGACATGGAATGGGCTGGTCTTACATCTGTAGGTGGCAGTTAAAAATCAGGAGGGATATTTTGGTTGATGAGTGAGCCAGCCACATACCAGGCTTCCCAGCCCAGGTTTCCAGTGTCAAGGAGAAAAGTCCCCATAATGTCTGGCTGTGAAAACCAGTGGAGATTGTGGCTGAGTGAGACCAAGGGTGGCTAGAATACCAGGTTCGCCTATTAATAGGGCTGCACATAAACTTACTGATGAGAGATTCAACCACTTTGAGCTTCAGCACTGGGGCAGTAGATACAAAGGCCCCAGAAATGTATGGGGAGAAAGTAAGTTGTCTGGCTTTAGGGTGAGGGCTAGAGGGGCAGCTTTCTCCCGGATAGAAGTGCTGGCTAAATCCATTGCTTCTTTTTTGACTCCTGGCATGCAGACACAGACAGCCACCATATCTTAGTCTACATTAACCTAGCGAACAGTGTTTGCTCTGTCCTGGTGATTCCCTGAGACCCTGCCACAACCAACTTGTGGCCCACCATAACTGCTTCTAGTTTCTTTTCCTTAAAAACAACCTTCCCTGGCTCATGCTTTGGACTTCTCTAAAATCTCTCTAAGGTTCACAAAGTCCAAACAAACAGCATTTGGCCTCAGCATGCCTCGCACCTCTTGCTGAGCAGCCCCAAGCCCAGCACTAGCGGTAGCCAGTCTTGGTTTATAGCTTAGCCTCTCAGGAAACCTTTAAGCCGAGTATGACTGGAGGTCATCTGCAGATTTTTCTGTGGCTTATGCCAGGTGGCCCCAGGTAGGGCATAGGCTGTGGCTGAACTTGGCCTGCAGTGGGTCTCCTCCCAGGAGGCCCTAGGGTTGAACATCATCCGCCACCTCCAACGATGACACACCCAAAGGGCAGACTGCATAGGCACCACAGCCCTGCTAAAGCAAATCTCGCTCTATAGAGTTTGCCCCTACAAAACCGCTCCTCAACCGTAGTCATGACCAGTCCTCACTACCACTAAGCCCAAAGCTTAATTCCTCCCACTGATGTGGAAACAGCTACCAAAGCTCAACTACAACAGGAGGACACACACAACCCCCACAAGGGCCACTCTTGGAAATACCTGGCTCAGTTGACCAGGAAGACTGTGCCACTGGGCCTCACAGGACACCTACTATAATATATAAGACCACTCTACTAACACAAGAAGACATAGCAGCCCTACTTAATACATAGAAACATAGAACCCAAAATGGGGAGACAAATAAACATATTTCAAATGAAAAAAAAAAAAAAAAGAACTAAGCTCCAGAAAAAGAACCAAATAAAATGGAGACAAGCAATCTATCAGATGCAGAATTCAAAATACAGGTTATAAGGATGCTCAATGATCTCACTGGGAACTTCGACAAAGAAATAGGAAACATAAAAATGAGGTAGAAAACATGACAAGGAACCAGTCAGAAATGAAGAATACGATGGCTGTCTGGAAAAAGTCCAGCCATAAATGCCTTTGTTTTTTATATTACATGGCTAAATACTTTCAAGACAGCCCTGAAAATTACTGAAATAAAGAATACATTAGAGGAAATAAACAGTAGATTAGATGAAGTGGAAGATCAAATAACTAATTTAGAAGATAAGGTAATAGGAAACACCCAATCAGAATAGCAAAAAGACAAAAAAAGTCCAAAATTACAAGGGACCTCTGGGCCAACATCAAGCATACAAATATTCACATCACAGGAGTACTGGAAGGATGAGAGAGAAAGCTAAGAAGTGAAAACCTATCTCAAGAAATAATGATGGACAACTTTTCCTAATCTGGTGAAGAAAATAGATATACAAGCCCAGGAAGTGCAATGTCCCAAACACAGTAAACACACAGAGGTATACACCAAGACACATCATAATCAAAATGCCAAAGGTAAAAGACAAAGAGAGAAGCTTAAAAGCAGCAATAGAAAAGCAGTGAGTTCCTTACAAGGGAGCTGATTTCTCAACAGGAACTTTGCAGGCCAGAAAGGATTGGCACAAAATATTTAAGGTGATGAAACAACATACAACCAAGATTATTCTACCCAGCAAAGCTATCATTTAGAATCAAAGGAGAGATAAAAAGCTTCCTAGACAAGAAAAACCTAAAGCAGTTCATCACCACCAAACCAATATTATAAGAAATGTTAGAGAAATTTCTTTGCGATAAGAAAAGATTAAAAATATGAATAATAAAATGGCAATAACTACATATCTATCAACAATTACTTTAAATATAAATGGATTAAATGCTCAATCAAAAGATAGGGTTCCTGAATGGATAAGAAACAGTACACTTACAAAGGGACTCAGTTCAGATCAAAAGAGTCACATAGACTAAAAGTAAAGGGATGGGAAAGGTATTTCATGAAGATGGAAGTAGAAAAAGAAAAAACTGGGGTAGCAATACTTATACCAGACAAAACAGACTTTAAAACAAAGCCTATACCAAGAGACAGAAAATTCAGTAATCCCGCTTCTGAATATTTATCCAAAGAAATTCAAATGCTACTTCGCAGGGACATATGCATCCATATGTTCATTGCAGCACTGTTTACAATAGCCAAGATGTGAAGGCACCCTGGGTAACCATTGATTGATGAATGAATAAAGAGGACATGGTATTTATATATAATTGAATATTGCTCGCCCATGAATGGAAATGGGTTCTTGCCATATGCAGCAGCATGGATAGACCCAGAGGGTATTGTGTGGAGTAGAGTATGGTGGGCAGAGAAAGACACATGCAATGTGATTTCGCTTATATGTGCAATCTATAGAACAAACAAAAGTGAAACAAACTCATAGATACACAGAATATTTTGATGGTTGCCAGATGGGAGGGTAGCTGGGGAATGGGTGGAAAAAAAAGGGATTAAGACCTACAAATTGGTAGTTACAAAATAGTCAGAGAGGTAAAGTAAAGCATAGGAAATACAGGCAACAACATGGTAATAACTACATATTGTGCAGGTAGGTATTAGATTAGTCAGAGGGATCACTTCTTAAATTATATACATGTCTAACCACTATGCTGTACACCTGAAACTAATATAAAATAATATTGAACTGTATTTTTCAACTGTAATTGAAAAATTAAAGATGGGAGGAAAGGTGAAGGGGAATGAAAAAAAAAACTTAAAAAAAAAATCCTTCCACAAATCAGACAGATGGTGATCAAACTATCAGCTTTATCACTGATAAAACCAGAATGGAAAATGACGTTTAGATGTGTGGTCAAAATTAGGCCTCCTACTATTCTCCTCCATATTGAATTTGCCCAAGATACAGGCATATCTGCAGGCTACTCCTGTGCATGACCTGCGGGGGGCAGGAGCAAAGCATGCAGACACATGCACAACAGGAGTCCCATAAGACTAGAGTGAAACTGGAAATTTCCTATCACTTAGGGATGTCGTAGCTATCACATGTTCAGTGATGTTGGTGTAAACAAACCTACTGCACTGCCAGTCATATAAACGTACAGCACGTACAATTATGTACAGTACATAATACCTGATAATGATAATAAATGACTATGCAACAGGTTTAAAATTTTTTTAAATAATAAAACTGCTCTTAAAGATTAAGTTTGTTAAAAGTGGGAAGAAAAAAATAAAGTCAGTCTTCAGAGAGCAAAAGAGCTGTCAGTGTAGTAACTCACATTTGAATTCTATGTACTTTGGGCAGTCCAGTTTATACCACTGGGCTTAATTTCTTTATCTAGAAAAATCAGATATAACAATCTTGCATTGCAAAGATGTTCTGAAGATAAAATAAAATTACTTAATGGATTTAGAAATGCCTAATAAAAAAATCAATGATGATAGTTTCCTTGCAGCTAAACACATGACTATCTGACCTTACTCACAGAAAATCTGTGGTCATTGAATATACAATTAAAGGAGGTAGGAGAAAAAAAAAAAAAAACAGAAAAAAAATTAATAAAATATTTGACCACATAGAAAAGAAATTTCCCTGTGGTACCACAAGCAATGTTTCCCTCCGTTATCTCTCAATCCCAAAGGATCTAACTGCAAATGTGAATATAGATATTGTGTGTTTTCTTTGCAATTTCAGAACTGGAAAGAGGATACAGTACTAAAAAGAAAAATATTTTTCCTTGAGCTAAACTATAAATGAAAGAGCAAAAATTATAAGTTATACTAATCCTCCTATGGGTTTATCACATCTCCTTTAAGTTATTGAAACCCCTAACTCTGTCAGAAAAGAAGTGTCAATGACTCATTACAACATTCTGGGAATGACCCATGGTGTAGAGCCTCAGTGGAATGTGCAGACCTCACAGAGAAGACTGGAAGTCCTTTAGGAGAGCACATGGGGTGGGAGAGCGGGGAGGAGAAAGGAGGTGGAAGCTTTTAGAGCAGAAGAAATTGGAGGGTAGGGAGCTGAAGGCTTTTGGGGGAAATGGTAATAAGGTGTGTTGGGCACCACGACTTGCCTCCAGCTGAAGATTTTGTTGCCCAGTCACTAGGAGTGGGGGTGGCCCACCACTCTCAGCTGAAACACCGTATGACTTGCCCCTAGCCGAAGAGAGACACATCTTCCAAGATTAGGCCTCCTCCCTCTGGGTCAACAGAAGGTAACAAATGCCTGGCTGAGATGACTTTAGTTGGGATAATCCTGAAGGGCTGGCTACCCTAGCTTCAGAGTTCTCACAGAAATTGCTGAGGCCTTGGTCACATCCACATTGCAGTTCACCTTCTACTTCTGCTCATGCTTCCAATGCTGTCACAGAGATGAGTGTCCCCCAACAAACTGGCTGCATGCAACTCTCTTACTACCTGCTTTCGGGGAACCTAACCTGAGACATCAGCCCTGTTGAAAAGCATCAAAAGATGGAATGAATGGATTCTATTAGTATCCCAGTCATGACAGGCCCCAAGAATATGTGTAAGAGAGAACAGGTTTGATCAGATTTACTGTGGCAGGAAGAGGCAGCCTTAGTGCATTTAGTATTTGAGCACCTGTAAGGGTGCATATTTCAACCTGAAGCTGAAATACTCATATTCTTGGAGTTTGAATAAAAAAACAAAACGTTTTCTTCAGATCAATGAGCCTGAATAAAGAACTTACTCTAGCCTTGAAAATGAATATAAAATAACAATTTAGTGAATAAATAATCAAATAAATAAACCAAATACTATAAAAAAGTATGCTTAAGAGAAGGGTTGAGTCCTAGATCTTGTCATAAAAGGCAGACTTAATGCCAATGGCCAGAGGCAACATTTATGTTCTTCCTTCCCTATATTGTGTTATTTTTAAAACCTGAGTTAATTCCATTCACTGTTCCTTTTCCCTTCTCCTTCATTAAAAACAATCATAACAACAGTTTACCTTAATTTCCCTTAGCCAATTTCTGCTGGCAATATATATTTATTTTTTTTCCTCTGGTTACATAGAGCATGCTTAAAATAAGGATGTAGATTGCTCCTTCAGATTTGATCCTTTGTTTTTGTCTCATTTCTATTCTTTATTAAAGTTGGTTAATTCTTTCATTTTAATGGAATACCTGTAGTGTCACATGACATCAGGCACCTGAAGCAATGCAAGTGTGATATTAAAGACTCAGTGACTTCTCACCTAGAAAATCCTAACAATTAGTAAATTATGAATAAAACTATGCACATTAGATGTGATACCCTATATTCTATGCCTATTTCTTTGAAATTTCAACTTCACCAGTCTCAGCACAGGTCTTAGATCTGCCACAGCTTCAGCTGACAATTACTGCTCACTTTCTCTCGTATTTGGCTAATGCTACTTCTATTTTCAGAATAGTCCTTTGGCTGATTGACGTAAATTCATAACATTCCTAAACAGAAGGGATATCTATTAAGTAAACGTTCTTTTTTCCCCAAGCTTAAACTCATCAAAAATAGTACAGGTAAGCAAAAATGATGTTCAAGGAAGTGAAAGAGGAAGGACTGGAGAAGGGGATGACACTAATACTAAAATTAATGGTGTCGCTGTATATCATCAATTTTCAAATGCAAATTTTACCACAGATTGCATACATATATATTATGTATTTGAGGTCAAAATATGAAATATGTGGGAAGCTAATATACAACCTTTCTTCCAAAAGGAATATTGCTGGTAGTTAAGTAAAAGAAATTCTGAAAAGAATGTATAATTTGTAAGGTTGCTCTCTGGAGCAACGTCTGTAAGAGCAAATGCCTATCTTTTGCCATTTACAGTAGCTTCTTAAAACTGACTTGTAAGACACAGAGGAACTTCTTTAGCAAGGAGAAAGTGAAATTCTTGAAGTGAATTTCAACTACGGGAGAGATAGGCCTTGTTTACTTTGACAAAGGCAACACAGGCTTATATTTATTGAAAACTTGTATGTAACTCATTTTATCCTTCTAATAAACCTTTTAGCAATATGCTGTAATTTCCTTAGTATATAAATGAGAAAACAGATTCTTGAAGGTATAACAGAATCTGCCCAAGTCACACACTTATTAAGTGACAGAGTTGCAGTTTGCACTCAGGCAGTCTGATTCCAGAGCCCTTTCTTTTAAAAATAATATATTGCAAAGGCAAGGGGTGGGCAAAAACACATGCCCCATTAAACATAAGGCCAAGGAGCAATTGGCACATTCACTAACCTGACTTTGCATTGTAATGGGGAAAAATCAATAGATAATGCTTTATTATCTAGTCTCTCATTTCCCCCAAAGATTGTAAGCTCCATTAAACAAGAAATCACATCTGATTTAGCTTTATCTCTAGTACCTGGACAGAGCTTGGAACATACGAACTTCTCTTTCTAGATAGATAGCTAGAGAAAGACAGACAGACAGACAGAATGAATGAATGAACTGGATAAAAGAGAAATACAAATATAAAATCCTGAAAAAATTTTTTGCCTCCCATTCCTGCAGTTTTGTGCATAAAATTCCCATTTTGTCAGAAGCATGGATTATCTCAAGAACAACTTTGATTATAAGCATGAGTGCCAAAATAAGAAGTCAATGTTCATCTATGACTTCCAAATGAGGCCCTTAAAACCAAAATTGAAATGACAGCCTTGAGAGAAAAGTAGTTTTTGAGGCTCAAGAAATGAATCCCCAGTGTAATTGATTTTCCTGTAACACGGAGAGGCTATAAAAGCTCTTTCAAGGTTGAGTCCTGGGGAAAATCTTCAGAACGAGGATAAGAGAGAGAAAATAGAAAGTAAGAATATAAAAGTCAGTTAAGGTATACAGAGGATAGACTGAGGAGTTTTAATACATGCGTAATCAGAATCCCAGGTTGAAACAATAAGAAGGAAGGAAGGAAGGAGGGAAGGAGGGAGGAAGAAAGAGAAGGGAGAGATAAAGGAAGGAAGGAAGAAAGGCAGCATTCAAAGAGAGAATGACTGAGATCATTCCTGTATGGATGGAAACACCAGTATTACATTCAAAATGTCCAAAATAAATCCCATGCATGATAAACTAAAATTTAAAAATATCCCTACTTAGATACATACTAGAAAAAATAAAGAACATCAAACACAGATGGGAAAATCTTACAAGCAACAAATGTGAAAATATCAGTTGTCTCTAAAGGAAAACTATTGACACGGAAATACTGGAAACCAGAAGAAAAAAAGAAGAAAGGAATATGTTCAATACATTAAGAGAAAACAATGGTCAAGTTAAAATTTTAAATTTACCAAACTAATGTTTAACAAGAAGCCAAAAATTGCATTTTTTTTCCTGCAAGGGACATACAGAATATCCTTCAGTTAAAATAAAATTTATACCTTAAATAAGGTATGGGGAGTCAAGAAAATGGTGGGTCAATCTAAAAACACCAGAACAGCACAAAATCACAATGTGGGGTCCTTAATGTCAATTTGAAGCTTCAACATCATGTTTTTAATTCCTTTGGTCTTATCATAGGTGTATTAGCTTCCTATTGCTGCTGTTACAAACTACCATGACTTAATGGCTTAAAACAACACAAATTTATTATACTGCAGTTCTACTGGTCTCAGGTAAAATCAGAGTGTGGGCATGGCTGTGTTCCTCCTAGAAGCTCTAGGGCAGCTCTACGGAATGACTCACTTCCTTGTTTTTTCTAACCAGAGGTCTAGAAGCTGCCTACCTGCCTTGGCTTGCAGCCGTATTCCCTGTGTTCAAAACCAGCAAGGCTGGGGTGAGTCTTTCTCATGCCATCTCTCTGGTCCTCCTTCAGTCTCCCTCCCTCTTCCCATTGTAAGGACTCTTGTGATCACATTGGGCCTATCCGAATAATCCAGAATAATCTTCCCATCTCAAGGCCAGCTGATTAGCAACCTTAATTATATCTATAACCTGAATTCCTCTTTGCCATATAATATATGCACTCATACATTGCAAGGATTAAGAAGTGAACACCCTTAAGAGACCATTACTTTGCTATTGTAATAGGTTTCTAATTCTCCTTACTAGTTTTTAATATATAATAACCATGTCCAATCATATAGAATTTTTATATTACTATAATTTGCTTATAAACTGATTTTCAAATCACAAAACCACAACTAACAAAGTGCCCAATAAATAGAAAAGAAGACAAACAGTTTGTTTGGGAGTTTCTTTCTTTCTTTTTTTTTTTTTTTTTGTATGTGGGTAGCTCCCTGGCTGGGAATCGAACCCAGGCCGCAGCATTGACAGCACCAGCACCAAAGCCTTAAGCCACTACACCACCAGGGAACTCCCTGGGAGTTTCTTATTAAGGTAAAATATATTTACTCAATGGCTCAACAATTCCACTCCTAGGTACTTCCCCAAAAGAACTGAAAACATGTTCACAGAAAAGCTTGCAAAGGAATATTCACAGCATCGTTATTTATAATAGTCAAAACCTGGAAACAACCAAAATGTCATAAGCAGGAATACAATAAACAAATTGTACTCAACAACATAAATGAGTAACAAAATCATGTTGAGTAAAAGAAGGCACATAAATATACACAAAGAAATTAATACTATATGTTTCATTTACATAAAGTCCTAGAATGGGCATAGTAATCCATGATAAAAGCTAGAATGTGTTGGCTCTAGGGAGATGTGGGGAAATGACTGGAAAGGGGCAACAGGAAACTTTTTATAATGTTTGGGTGGTGGTTACATAGGCATATACGAGATCTGACCATTAAGTTCGCGCACTTACCACCATACATATATGTTGGCAGCACTGTACAAATAATTCGGTAAGGTTTCAGAACCTTAGTATATCTGTGTCTCACAGCTGTGTTTGTGTCTATGTGTGGAGGTATCTTGCTGAGTGACATTTCATTATTGTTGTTGCATGTTTTTATGCCATCATGAGAATGGCAGAGCTTGGATTGGAATAAAGAACAAACATTAAATTTCTTGTTAAATGTGGAAAGAGTGGAAGTGAAATCAGGGACATGTTAGTCCAAGTTTATGGAGGTAATAATGGCAGTGTACAAATGGATTGTTTTTCTGAGGGGAGAGAAAGTGTCATTGATGAAGAGAGGTCAAGGCGGCCAGTAACGAGCAGAACGAACAAAAACATTGCAAAATTTTGTCAAATTGCACATCATAATTATTGGCTGACAGTGAGAAGCGTAGCAGACCAAGTAAACATTGATAGAGAAATAGGAAAATCTTAACTAAAAATCTTGGCATGAGAAAGGTGTGTGCAAAAATGGTCCCAAAGGAGCTCACTGATGAACAAAAGCAAAGGAGAGTCAAAATTTGCCAAGACCTTTTGGAGAGGCAAGGTGATGTTTTGGGCCATGTTATCACTGGTAATGGAACATGGGTGTGCCAATACAACCCTGAGACAAAGTGTCAAAAGGAAATCAGCCAATTTTTTATCACCAAAAAATGTTCCATCAGTTAAAATCAAGAGTCAAAATCATGTTGCTAAACTTTTTTGATATCAAAGGGATTGTTCATTATGAATTTGTACCAACTGAACAGTCAACTGAATTTACTATCTGGAAGTGCTGAAAAGGCTGCATGAAAAGGATGAAAACAACCTGACCTTTTTGCCAACAACTCATGGCTCTTGCATCACGACAATGCACCAGCCAAGATGGCACTGTCTGTGAGGGAGCTTTTAGCCAGTACACAAATAACTGTGTTGGAACGCCCTCCCTACTCACCTGGTCTGGGCCCCAGTGATATTTTTCTTCACCCAAAGGTAAAGGAAATATTTAAAGGAAAATATTTTAATGACATTCAGGACATCAAGGTTCATAGGACAACAGCTCTGATGGCCATTCCAGAAAAAGAGTTCCAAAACTGCTTTGGAGGGTGGACTAGGCACTGGCATCAGTGCATAGCTTCCCAAGGGGAGTACTTCTAAGGTGACCATAGTGATATTTAGCAACGAGGTATGTAGCACTTTTTCTAGGATGAGTTCACAAACTTAATTGACAGACTATGTACAATTGTCAAAACTCATGGAACTTAAGAATTGTGCAATTCAAATGACCTATTAAAATTCTTTGTTAACTATTCAGAGAGTGTTTGAGTAACTTCAAACTCCACCTTTCTTGCACTGATGGGTTGCTGTTAAATTTACATTCAGACATTTTCACTCTTGTTAAGATTACTTTTAGGGCATCACTAAAAAGTTCTATTTATTTTTGAATCTAAACAAAGTAGCTGAATACATATATTGTTCAGATTTTAACATTTTTTATTAAGTATAACTGTTTTAAGGTATAAATGTCCTTGTCTCTTTCTCATGGGCTGATGCTTTATGTATTTATTTTCTAAATTTATAATCCACTATGATTACATTCAATGGCACAGGACAGGAGGACATTATTGAAGGCTCATTACCTTTTAAAAGGTATGTAGCTTCTTTTCACTAATTAGATGAAATAAGATAAAATGATAGAAGCCCAATTCATTTCTATTCTTATAATTGACATAATCAAATAAATGAATTTGAGAACAATGAAAATTTACCATTAGAATTTCTTTAGTGTTATTTACATTCAATTTTCTCTTATAAAAATTTAAATTCAATCAATTTTTATTTACTGAAAGTATATCTGTAAGCTTACACTAATTAGATCTGAAGTACAAAATTCAATTATACAAGGTAGGTCGGACTAAGCTCATTTGTCAAACTTTAAATTATAAGTAACTTTCAGATAGTTTATTGCCACAAACATATCAAAATCCTTCATGTAAGTTAATTTTTAATAAACTAAATGCTTTAAACCTCACATTTTCTTATTTTTATCAATATGTAGAACACTGCCTCACTTATTTTGAACGAAATGAAGGTTGACAATCCAGTTTCAATAATCTCTCCACTAATTGTAATAGAAGTACCTCCAAACTAAAACATTCCAAGTAAATCTTAATTTTTCCAACTTTAACTTATTTTTCAACTTCATTTCATATTTCTGAACATTTAACATCATTTGGAGCCACTGTATTTAATTTTTAACTTTGAAGGTAACTTAGAAAAAACTGTTGCTCTCAATTTACTCATAAACTGTTCAGTAAATAGACACGGTTTTTCCAGGTCAAATTCATCTCCATAAGCATGTACACAATTAAACCAATTAAACAGTGAGCAAATGCATGAATTGACAAAATAATGTATTGACAAAACAGATGTTTTTTGCTTCGGGTCCATGACACAACTCTAAAAAAATGTGGTGTCAAAATTACATAAACTTGTGTGTATCTGTACTATCCTTTCACATAAAATACTCTGTCCAAGTAAGAGTTCAATGATGTTTGTTGAATTGAGCTGAATTCACATTACCACCCAGATAAATATATATTTCTGATGTTACTGAATTTAAAAATATTAAAAAGTCATCTTCAGGTAGAGGTCCTACTTATTTGCCAGAGGAAGGATAATAAGTCCCTGAGAGAAATACAAACGCAAATGTCTGTTTTCTTTGCTGCCTAGTGTGGTGTTTTCTGCAATCTTTTCTAGATCTGTACACATCTTGGTCAGTAGACTTAGACTCAACTATTATTAGGAAGGATTCATCTTCTCTCTGGGGAAAACAAGTTTATATTTATATACAATAAAAAAAAAACCTTCTCCAGCTGATGCAACTGTTAGCACAAATTTCTCCAGGATTCAAAAAATGTTTTTAAAAATTACCTCACGAATACTGTATATTCTTACTTTGTTAATTAAATTTCTTATATCATATGCATACTAACAACACCTTTTTATCATTGTGAATGATATTTACTTAACAGTATTGTATTCCTAAATAAATCCCAGCTGATGTCATTCTTGTCTCTCTTATAATCTCTTTACTGTCACTACAGGGACTCAAAATAGTTGTAATTCTACCCATTGTTCATAGGGCACAGCACCTTGGCTTAATGCTTGCATGCAGAAACACGCTCTTCCATGTGAATGCAAACATTTATCAGCTGTAACACACTAGGGTTCCTTGACTTAATTAAGAGAAAAGCATCAGGATCACCTGGAAATCCCCTGTGATCAAACCTGCTGATTCCTTGTTAATATACTATAGATTCTTCCACTGTTAATGAGAAGGTACTCAGGATTCTTGGAGATGAACCAAATGTTTAGGCCCAGAAGCTCCTCACCATTAAAATGTCACAACTGCACTGACCATACTCTTCCTTGTGCTCAGTCCCCCAAAGTTGCACACACTGTGCTTCTCTAACCCAATCCACATTTAGCGGAATCTATGAGCAGTCATTTCATATATGGCCAGATGCTGAGAGATGAAAGTAAATAGAGAAGCCATGAAATAAAGAAACATCAACCCAAGAAAAGCGTGTGTGTGTGTTTCATTTTCAGGCCAATTTAAAACTCTTTATCGGAGATAAATCACAGCAGCTTAAAACATGTTAACTTCATGTAGTTAGCAATCGTGTTTTATTCAGCAATCACTTAGTATCTATTGTGATTATCACTGCATTGGGACCGTGAGGGATACAAAATATATTATCAGAGTTGTAAAATGAGTCCACTACTGACTAGCCAGTGTGGTCTCTAAAAGAGTGGCATATTTGCCTCTTGGCTGACTGTGGCATTGGAGATGAAAGTGGAAGCACAGGGTCATGCTATGATACCTGTTCTCGAGTCACCCACCTTCCAGTTGGAGGAGTCACTGATCAGTAAATAACCATAGATTACATCATGAGATAAGAGCAATGATTAGAAGTGATCACCTGTTGGCAGCTTTGATAGCAGCTATAGTTCTACACACATACTTCCATTAACTTCTCTCTATTGTCAGCACTTCCAAGTAGAATACCCAAGTATAGAGTTATGCAGCCTACCGTAAGTACTCCCTTTTACTTTGTACCCTTTTTAGGAATCTCCTTGCTCTGACTGATGGTTTCTTGTCCCAATTTTAAAATGGTGAGCTTGTTATTTCTCTTCTTAAAAGGTTAGGCCCCTTTGCTGCTGGACTTCTTCCTGTATCTGCCAACAGCTGTTTTTGACTGCTTCATGGTATTCACATTGCTTAATTTCAAGGTGACTTCTGTTTTCTTGCTTTAACCATGACATGTGAACCAAATTTTTGTTTTTTCATGCAGACCAAATCCTTGGTTTTTTATTTTCCCCTACCCTCAAGGGTAATGGAAGGACCTGCTTGGGGCTCTGCATACTTGGGCTACTCTCAACTGAGTCATATAGCTTGGATGACATCATACAATATGGAAAGACCCAGGGAGGTTAACTTTAACTAAGAGGGGTCATTTTCAGGCCCAAAGATTTCATGTCAAATGTAAACCAAAATTATAAAGTCCACAGTGTCAAAACAAATATCCAGAAGTAAGACATCATAAGATCAAAGAAGAAATAGACACAGCCAGGGAACTACCCCCCTCCCCAAACAAAACAAAACAAAACAAGACAAAACAAAAAAACCAAAGAAGAAATAGAAGTGGAACAGAAGAAAGGCAGTTCTTTGGCTTCAACTGTTGTAATATAGGTTTGGCTGACTGATGCCAGCTATGTGGATCTAGACTTACATCAATGCTAGGTATTCTCTCTCTCTTATTTTATGCTCTGGAAATAGCCATACTCCAGGCTTTACTACTTCAAGCGATACCTGAATTTGAGATATCATTGAAAGAATCCCCCATTTCTCAATATATAACACAAGTGATATAAAAAGTAAATGCCTTCTCAGCATCAGAATTTCACTGTAGCACTGGAAAGAATCTTCCTATTTAATCAGACTGTCGTATCATTTATGATAAGTTCTTGTGGAGCCCTGCTGCCCTAGGTAAGCCCAATGTATGAAGCCACAATATTAAATTTTACCACATTGAATTAGTCCAGGGTTTAGTATCTCTTTCCACTTTTACAGGACAAATACTGCAAGTCATTCAGAACCGTAAGTTTCACTTTTACAGTGATTGTTTGACTACAGGATGTTCTCTAACTCTTCCTAGTATTTACCCAGCTCCCCCTCTGGATAGGCAACTTGTGTGTAATAATTTGAAAGTGATTTTAGTTGAAGACTATTTTTAGCAGGTAAGCATAAGTTCAGTAATGGGAAAATAAAGGTGTAGTAAGTGTAGAAAGGCAAATCTTCCCATCTGTGGTTCTGTTCTGGATACTACCACTATGATTTAATTGAGAGAATCATCTTCAGTTTGTCACTTTGAGGATCCATCAGCTAAAGGTTACATTTTGCTATTACTAGATTTTTCTGGCACAAAATGTTTAAAAGGTCAGAAATTGCTTATTGAGTGCTCTGTTTGTAACTCACTGTCTTAGGTATGTAATTGAAATGTATAAACTGGTATAAGACATAGTTTTATCCTTCAAGCAACTTGTAAACAAGTTGTGTTTTTAAAAAAGAAACAAGAAACAAATTTAGAAAGATAAGCAGGCTGTACAAACACCTATTAGATTGTGTAGTATAAACAAGCACTACATGATTTGGGAGAAAAGAGACTGAAGTTTACTGGAGAAAACAGCTGATGAACCTGGCAGAGTTCTGAGTCATAACTGATCTTAAAGGCTGGGTCCAATAATAAAATAGAACTATATGTAAGCAGAAATCCAGTCAACACTTGCATAAGTGGATCTAAAACAGGTAAACAGAATCATAGAGTACCAAAATTGGAAATGATAAAAGAGGGTCTAAACAGTCTATGGAAACACCCCTACCCCCTTCACTGTTTGATGGTACAATAACAGAAACCCTCTGGAGCAGTTACAGGCAGCTACGAGGGTGTGAGGTTCTTGCCTTGTTTTTTGCATCTATACAATTTGTTTTAAAAAACAGAAAATACAGTGACGTGTTTAAACAATTATAGGAAAACTGGTGATGATTCTGAAATGTGCAAATGAACTCAATTATGAGAAAGTTACTACTTAACACAGACTGGTGTGGGATAGAGGATGAAGACCTATGAATACACACAAAGAGATAGTGAGAACAAAACCAAGGCAGGGACTACTCTTGACTAAACAATTAATCAGTATTTACTGAGAGGAAAAATTGGAGTTCAACTCAAAAACCAAAATGCATTTATAACTTTGTAGCTTTATAATAAATTTTATTAACACAATTCAAGTGTGTTATATAGTTCATTCGGGGTGTTAGCCATTCTTTTTTATTTAAGGTATACAATTTGATGTTTTGATATATGTGTACCATATACATTGTGAAATGATCACCAAAATCAAGCTAATTAGCATATTTATCACCTCACATAGTTACAATATTTTTGGGGGGAGAGGTTATGGTTAGAACATTTACACATAAGATCTACTTCTTAGCAAATTTCAGGTATACAACACAGTACTGCTAACTATACTTACCATGTTGTACATTATATTTCCAGAACTTATTCATGTTGCATAACTGAAACTTTGTATCCTTTGACAACATCTCATGTTCCCCTACCTATGGCCCTTAGCAACTACCATTCTACTCTCTGGTTCTATGAGTTTGACTAAAGATTCCTCATGTAAGTATGATCATGTAAGATTTGTCTTTCTGTGTTTAGCTTATTTAACTTAGCATAATGCCCTCCAGGTACATCCAAATTGTCACAAATGTCAGGATTTCCTTCTTTCTATAGCTGAATAATATTTATTTGTGTGTGTGTGTGTGTGTGTGTGTGTGTATATAAAATCACATTTTCTTTATCCATTCATTGTTTGATGGACATTTAGGTTGTTTCCATATCCTTTGGATATATCCACATATGGAACTGTTAAATACTATGATAGTTCTATTCTTGAGGAATCTCCATATTGTTTTCTGTAATGTCTGTACCAATGTACATTCTCAGCAATAGTGTATGAGTGTTCCCTTTTCTCCACATCCTTGTCAACACTTGTTATATCTTGTCTTTTTGATAATAAACATTCTGACAGAAGTGAGGTGATATCTTATTTTAGTTTTGATCTGCATTTCCCTGATGATTGAGCACATTTTTATGTACCTGTTTGTCATTTGTATGTAGTCTTGGAATAATATCTGTTCAGGACCTTTGCCCATTTTGTGAAATTAAATTATTTGTTTTATTTTTGCTATTAAGTTGTAGGAGTTACTTATATTTTGGATAGTAACCTCTTATCAGATATGGTGTGCAAATGTTTTCTCCCATTCCATAGATTGTCTTTTCACTTTATTGATTGTCTCCATTTCTGCACAGAAGCTTTTTAATTTGATAAAATCCCCCTTGTCTATTTTTCGTTTTGTTACTAGTGCTTTTGATGCTATGCCCAAAAAATCATTGCCAAGACCATATCAAGAAGCTTTCCCCATGTTTTGTTTTGTTTTGTTTTTAGCAGTTTTATGGTTTCAGGTCTTACACATAAGTGTTTAATCCATTTAAAGTCAATTTTTGTATGTGATGTGAGGTAAGTGTCTAATTTCATTCTTTTGCATGTAGATATCCAGTTTTCCTAATACCATTTATCGAGGAGATATACATTTTGAGTCCTTGGCACCCTTGCCAAAGATCAACTGACCTTAATGTATGGATTCATTTTCTTCAACAGTTCTTAGAAAAAAAAATTTAAATTATTACTAAAGAGAGGAACTTAAAATTGGAGCACAGTCTACAATTCCTGATAGTATTCCTGAACAAAAGCATCCTGAGAATTACACCTAAACAAGGCTTGTTAATTGCAGGTGTGCCACACATTATCCAAATTAATTTTCTAAAAAATACCCAGAAAACAATTTTTCACTTTTTCTTAATTTGTTTTGGATGAAACTGGTAAAGCTTAAATGCTACTGCTTTTCTTAGAAGGCTTCTAGTAATTTTTATACACTGTTCCATCTGATGAGAAAAGCACAAGAACCCTTCTTTATGATATTGTCTTCCCATTTTTAAATTCCTAAAGGGTTTACATGCTTCATATAGCCATTGATACTTCTAGGTACCAAAAACATTCCTGACGGTGACTAGAGTTGAAAATACAACGTTTGTTTTTACATTGTGGTTCTAACTTATGTGCCTTTGAAATCAAGGTGTTTAAATTTTCTATCTTTTTCTATTACTTTTTTTCTCTATCATCAATTATCAAGCATTATTTCAAGATATTACAGAGGAGCACTGAGGAATATTTTTCATACTTTAAATTACTCAGACAGTTTCAAAGAAATACATAATTCCTGAGTAGATCTTTTGAAAATTAACCACTTTCATTTAATATATAAATTTAATAACCAAACTGCAGCAATGAACCTATATTTAGGGTAGGCTATTTTGCTTGAAATTTTCTTTTAAAAATTATGTATCTGACCATTTGGATTTTTTTTATTCATAGGACCAATAATCCTTTGCAGGAAAAGATGAGTCATAAAATTTAATGGCAGTCATCATAATTTCATAAAAAACAAGCACATTTTCCTGAGAAAAAGGCCCTAGGAGTCCAATCCCAATTTTTTACTCTTAGAGAAAAAAATATGAAAAAAATCAATAACATCTTTATTTTAAGCAGTCTAATTGATGTGCTACTTTGAGTACATGGGAATTCTTTATAATTGTAATATTCTTATTCATTTATCCTTCATATGTTAAATTATTATTGAATGCCTACTGTGAACAAAACATCATGTCATGTTTTATAACCCTTGGAGTAACAGTTTACATCACTGAGTTAGGTAATAATTATACTTGTTTTTAATATGAAATTCTATTTATTATTCACCCTGTGAAAAATGGAAAATATTTATCCTGTCAACTATTACATATAAACACTTCCTTAGTTTTAGAAATCTCAATTCTGGCAAGCTATGCAGAAAATGAAGAAATGCACAGCTTCACTTCATCATATACTATAAAAAATGTGTATATCTTGATAGAGATAAGAGTTGGAGTGTTGGTATTCATCACAGTTACCTGTGTGTTTTAAATTGCAACATAAGGGAAATAAATATTGCACACAATTCTTGCCAGGGAAAAAAGATAAGGGGACTTGAATCCATAATATAGCACTTTTCTTGAAGCTAAATTTAAAAGACCTAAGGTAGACAAAAAGGGAGAGATGTGTAGGGAATATAAACGAGGTAAAATCCAGTTTTATAAAATGATATTTAAGAGAGAAGGTGTAGTGCCATGGCCACAGAAACAAGCAAAGGAGCATCTATGCACATTTTGGACTTTCTTATTTTTCAAGAGAAAGGGTTACATGCCAAAGAGCTGACAATAGAAGAAGTGTTTGGAAATTCAGTGTTTTTATCTTGAAAATAACATCTAAGAGAACTGGAAAGGCTGCATTTTTTATCTGCACAAAAGCAAATTCAAGAGATTATTACTTTTTATCTTCTTCGTGACATTGCCACAGGTTTTAGTTAAATATTTCTCTCTTCACCCCCAACTCACCCTTTAAATTTGTGGCTAGGAGTGCTTTAGGAAAGAATGAGAGTCTAAAAGTCCACTGGACAGGTAATGATTTTAAGGCTCCTCTCTTATTCATAAAGTGTTAAAATGAAATTTTGGACGGGGTGTGTGTGAGGGTGTGCGGGGGGGTCTAATCCACTTTAAACTCATAGTGCTCACTGCAAGAAAAGAAGGGCACCTAAAATCAGCCATGATCATCATCAGTATCACTATATCCCCGAGAATAAGATCACGCTGGCTATTATCTTTCCTGTCCGATATAGCCTAAGGACTTATGGTTAGATCTGCTAAGAGATCATAAAAACCAACATCACTTGGCTAAAATGCAAGTAACTCAATGAAACAAGACATATAGTCTCTCTCAAGTATAGAGAGAGCTCACCAGTCACCTGGAAGATCCCAGCCATTTTTTCCACATCTGAGGTCTTCGAAAATATTCAGTCTTGAGAGAGTCAATTTGCTCATAAGTGTATTTTCTCTCCCCCTAGACACTGGTTTGTACGTTGAAATATTTAAAGATTTGGATGAAGAGAAGACTCTCTTACCGTTTTCTTTTCCTTCAATTCTGTGCACAGTTATCTCAGGGAAGTGCTTTTATCCTGACTCCTCTGTGACTGGGGCTTTTGGAGAATGGATATAGCAAAACAGGTTAGGCTGAGGTTTAGTTAATAACTTGTGTGTGTGTGTGTGTGTGTGTGTGTGTGTGTGTGTGTGTGTAGTCCTGGTGGAGATGCTCTTTTTGGCACAGTTGTCATCTAATAAATATGATTTATAAAACCATGTTTATTAGCATCAGTTTTTTAGTACACGACATTTGCAGCCCCATATGTCTTTAGGCATTTCTTGTCATAGTAGTGTGATTTCTGTAATTATCACACTAGTGATAATGGTAGCTAACAATTACCTATAACTTACTGAGTGCTAGGTAGTGTGTTAAGTACTTTATATATTCTCTCTCTTAAAACAAATAACAGCTCATGAGCTAGATACTATTAGTAGATATTATGAGTATCCCAACTTCATAGATGGAGAAATCTGAAGCACAGAAAAGTTCAATGATTTGCTCCAAGTTGCGAAACTAGTAAATGGCAACAATTGAACCCAGACCTGTTTTTAGTACAACATTCTGCCTCCTTATTCCTTCAGTACTTCATATCTATATTCTCAGTGTTGTTCTCTGATTAGCATTGTCTCTCTCTTTTTCTTCCTTCATTTCATCCTTCTTTTATTACTTTCTTCCATAAATATTTACGTATTTATTTACATGTGTGTTAGTATTCTAAAGAAAAGAATACTCCTTAGGAAGAGGAGAATGCCTCATATGTATATAACATAAGCTTGTATGCTGTGCAATATTTCGAAATCAGAATAACTTTTTCATAAGACAAGGGAAGGGGTCTTTAATTGTCCTGAATTGTTTTGACATCAAGAACTTTGGAACACGAGAGGAAAAGAGAGAGTTGGAGGCGATGAGCCAGTGAGATTGTGGACTCATGATCTTCCATGGGAATGCTACTTAGATCCCCTCCAAAGTGTTCAATAAAGTTCCTCAAAAATCTCCAAGCATGTTGATTTCTAGTAGAAACTGATGAAGGATCTGATCTGTGCACCCAGGGTTCTGTTCCACAGAGCAGCAAACAAGAGGACTTGAAGCCAACATTACTGGAGCAGGGTTTGGGGCAAGTTCAAGTACATCTTCAAGGATAAGAAACTAGACTAACATCTTACGTGTCCCTCTCCTCCTCCCTTTCTTTCTGCCTGCCTTTTTCCCCATTATTCTCCTCTCCTTTCCTTTTCCTTTCATTCTTTTTTTCCTTCCTTTCTTCCTTCTTTCCTCCCTTCTTTCCTCCTTCTCCTGCTCCTTTTTCCTCTTCTTCCCTCTGTCACTCTCTCTCTCCCTCCCTCTTCTATCCAGTTGGTTTAATAAATAATTTTAATTACTTCCATTAACATTATACACAAAATACAACTAAAATTTAGAAATTTAAAAACAAAGTGGAGAAAACTCCAGGTTACTCAGAAAATAAGACAAAGGGTAAGATGTATCTATGCAGGTTATAGAAAATATTTTTATACAGTTATGCTAAAGTTGTGCTATAAATTTTAATGCGAACTTCCTCTTGGCTAAAGCACTACAGCAAGATAAGTGATTATGAGATTCTTATTGAATATAAGGAAAGAGAGCAGCATTTCTTGGAAGAGATACATTTATTCTGTTACTTTTTCATGGCCAGTTTAATTATGTATGGAATGTTGCAAATTTCCTCTTTACTCATGGGACATGGTATCCAAAACCTAATGCTTCCCCAGTTTTAATGATTCCCCAGATGTTTGGCATGTTAACCACAGTGACTAGCCTCCTCCCAGTTCTGACTAAAATCTTTATCCCCACATATGCCCATTCCTGATTATAGGACTGGGAAAGGCAGACACTGAGATTGGTGGCAAACTCTTTAGAACTTCAACACAGTTACATTGATTAGCTTCTCTCCTAAGAGTGGGTCACCACTATTTCATCTATTTAATTTTTAGAATGCAATGGACTGAGAATCTATTAATACCACTTGCATAATAAATCTTTTTTGATATATTTAAGCCATTTCCCATCTTGGAATTATTTCCTAGAAAAGACCTCTCTCCATGGCAAATATCCACTTTTTCACAGCAACTATCCAGGTTCTCAATCTATAACTGGAAATAAAGAGCATATGTTTTGATATTTAGAGGTAGAAGTAGTCACTGCACAGTGTGAAAATGCAGTAAGAAATGAATCCCATCAATATTTTTTACAAAAGAAACAAAATTTAGACTCTCACCGGAGCTTTCTGTAAAACGATTACACTTGAGTGCTAGGTAATATCGCCAGCACAGCACTTTTTGATGGTTTATGGGAATTCTCTACCATCTTAAATTCTTTCAACTTAAATTGCACTTCAAAGTTTCATTCATATACAGTAAAAATGATATAGTTAAGTTTTTAACAGGGAATGAATTATTCATTAAAGCAGATAATGGTGTTAGGGCTCAACCAAGGAGCGATAATATTAGCATAAAGAATTCCCTGTGCCACATTAATTGTTAAAATTAAAAAATATACAATGCAAAAACTATTGATTAAGTCAGAAATATTTTTGGTTAAATTAAATAAAGTCTTTTATGGTAATCTTTATGTCAGATTTTTATTCATGCTACTGGGGGTTTATAAACCATTTGAGCTTAGTTATTAATGATATTAGTGTTAGAAATACACTTCTATGCAGGCATACTGATAGTTTAAGGTGGTGGTTTTTTAAAAATCTGTATCCTATGCAAATTCCACAAATGGATTAGTTGGAAAAAAACAATAACCTGTGTATCTGTGCATCACTTAATTTATTTTGTCCCTGAAAGATGTTGATTTGTAAGTGGTGGCTTATAGTCACTGTGATTAAATTTTGTAAGATAAACTACATCAAATAGTATTTTATGCAATAAAGGTATTCTGACTAAAGCACACAAAATGTATCAATTTAAACATCATGATGTAATACTTAATATGTGCCAGATAAAACATTAGACAATGTGATGAAGGAAAAGTAAGTATGTTATGCTCTTAAGAAAAATCACTGTTTATTTGAGGAGAAAGACTGTAAAAGGGAGAGGCAAATTACAGAGCAAGAACTGGCTTCCAAGTGTACTCACTTGGCTATTGTCAAGCTCCAGTGAAAAAAGAGAGGGAAACAAAGAGGATGGTGGATATGTATGGTGGGGGGAGATGGAGAGAGGGAGAGAGGGACAGAGGACTCAAAGAAGGCTCCCAAGATGAAAGCCACAGTCTTTTAATAACTTAATATTAAAAGCAGCATTCTATCACTACTACAGCATTGTATTTGTGAGAGGCGAGCCAATTAGTTCAGCCCTTACTCACAAGGAGAAGATCACACAAAGGTGTGGCTACTTGGAGATAGAAGTTATTGAAGGTCATTTTAGAGGCTGTCAACCCCAGGACTGTATACTGCATTAGTCCCTGGAAGTGAGTGTATAACTATGTCAGACTTTCCCAAGTACCAAGGGAAAACAAACAGGAGCTAAATGCAGATGACACATAAGCATAAAAACAAGCAAAAAACTGTAGCTCCTGAAGTCTTTGGGAAAGTCCCATTTTGCCTAGCTATTTCAATTCGACCCAAGAGAAGGTTGTCTCTGTGTAGAGTATGGACGATGTCCCTGCTCAGGCTGAGTAATATGTTTGCTGTGGAGCCAAAAAGCCCACTCCCCTCATGGCTTTTGGCAACCTGTCCAAAGGACTGGGAGTAAAAACACCAATTGTAAATGGAGAGGATTGCCTAGATGTAGGATTAACACGAAGGATGCAACTGGCAAGGAAGCATGACAATCTAGGGTTTTTCATGACTGGAAAAAGGTAGTCCTTGGGGAAGACCTTTCCAATTGTTACATTTTGAATAGAGAACTCTCTAAAGCTACTAGGAGACACTGCTCATGGAGGCCTCTTCCGTCAAAAAAAAAAAAAGAGTGTGTGTGCCAAGACATCTGTTCTCTGTTCCCATTTATGCCTCTAACACATGGCAAATCATTTAGATTATACTGATATAGACAGTCTAAATAGCTGAAAAAGTACTTGGCCAGCTATAGGCAAAATGAGTAATCTTATCTTTAATGTATTATACATCCCTTGTCCATGCTCTTCACTGTTTCGATTTGGGCCCTCACGCTTTTGGCCCACACATAGGGCTCTAACAAGTCTCAAGTTGACCCTTTTACCATGCCCAGGAAAAACGTATCTGATTAAAAAACCAAAGTAGGACCTTCAATTTGTAAGTTCAATACCTTTCATGTATATCACATTTGCCTACAAATATAAAACTTTATTATAATGATTTTCAAAAAAAGGCCTGCCCTGGGAATACTGAATCTCTAATGGTGGGGTTTTACTCTTAGGTGGGTAGCTCGTTTTGGGTGGAAGAAATTTCAGTCCCTACTGTAAACCTGTCCATGATGATGACCAGCTCAGTACAAGTTCTAATACTGAAGCCCTTACCTATTTTCAATGTTGACTTTTTCTTTCTCAATGGAAGCAAGGCAGGGCTATGACTATTCCATCCATTAGTCAAAAAAGGCATGGTGCTTAGGGACAGCACCATAGGTCTATGAGAATGTGTGAAGTTCTAGAAAAGTATTTCCTTTAGTACAAAAGAAGAACTAAAACTCCAAAATTAAAATTAACTTAATTATGTCCGCCAAATATATTAGGTTGGTGCAAAAGTAATTATTTATGGTTTTGGATCATGAATTTTAAATCATTACCACTAGGCTCAAACACATCTTTATTAATCAAAATAAGAACCATCACAATCAATACATTTTAGCCAATGAGAAATAAGTTTGTTTATTCCTGTACTATAAAAATCCATGGTTTGGGATTTGATGAACTCTTGGAAAGCATTTTCTGCATCCTGCTGGTTGTGGAAGCATTTTCCCTGTACAAAGTTGTTGAGGTGCTTGAAAAAGTGGTAGTCAGTTGGCGAGAGGACAGGTGAATATGGCAGATGCGGCAAAACTCTGTAGCCCAATTCGTTCAACTTTTGAAAGTTGGTTGTGAGACATGTGGTCGGGCGTTGTTGTGAAGAATTGGGGCCTTTCTGTTGACCGATGCCAGCTCCAAGTGTTGCAGTTTTGGGTGCATCTCATCGATTTGCAGAGAATACTTCTCAGATGTAATGGTTTCGCTGCAATTCAGAGAGCTGTAATGGATCAGGCTGGCAGCAGACCACTAAACATTGCCCATGACCTTTTTTTGGTGCAAGTTTGGCTTTGGAAAGTACTTTGGAGCTGCTTCTCTGTCCAACCACTGAGCTGGTCATCACCAGTTGTCATAAAAAATCCACTTTTCATTGCACATCGCAATCCAATCGAGAAATGGTTTGTTGTTGTTGCATAGAATAAGAGAAGATGACACTTTAAAATGGCAGTTTTTAAAAAATTTCCAGACAGCTCACGAAGCACCCATGTATTGAGTTTTTTCACCTTTCCAATTTGCTTCAAATGCTGAACAACCATAGAAGGGTCAAGTTGAGTTCTTCAGCAACTTCTCCTGTCATTGTAAGATCAGCTTGGATGATTGGTCTCAATTGGTCCTTGTCAACTGCCGATGGCCAGCCACTACACTCAGTTTCAAGCCTCTCGTTCCTTTTGCAAAATTTCTTGAAACACTACTGCACTGTACAATCATTAGCAGTCCCTGGGCCAAACACATTGTTGATGTTGAGAATTGTTTCTGCTGCTTTGTGACTCATTTTGAACTCGAATAAGAAAATTATTTAAATTTGCTTTTTGTCTAACATCATTTCCATAGTCTAAAATAAATGAAAATAAACAGCAAGTAGTAAGTCATTAGCAAAAAATCATAAAGTGAGAAATGGGCATTAAAATGAGGTATAACATAAATCCAATTATTTAAGAATTTATTCCAATATCAAAGGGCAAATTTCAACAATGCAAAAACTGCAATTACTTTTGAACTAACCTAGTAACATCATTGCAACTTCATTAATTACTAATTTGAGTATTTATAAAACCACACTTTTGAAAATATACTTTGTAGTTTGGGCTTTTTCAATATAATGATTGCCAAAATTACACATAATTATTGTAGAAAACATATTAAATTATAAATTGAATAACATTCATAACTAAATAAGCTTAAACACACTAATTTTCATTCACGCATTTATTTATTTCACAATAATTTATTCATTTAACAAACAAGCACTTAATCTGTACTAGGTCAACAGTACTAGTGTCCTTGGAAAATAAAAAGACTTTATAAGGAGGATATAAATAGTTTTAAGGGAAACCATTTTTAGATGTTCAGATTTCATGTGTACTCATTATTGATTCTGGCTCACCTACGAACAAGGCTGCTCCTCTGCTTCTATTTTCCCACCGCCTCATTTCCATTCATTTTCCTCCCCATTACAATGAAAAGATGAACCTCTTCAACACACACACACACACACACACACACACACACACACACACACAAAACACACAAGGGCTGTCTGGAAAGTATCCAGCCATGTAATATGAAAAACAGAGGCATTTGTGACTGAAATTTTCTCTGGATAGCCCTAGTACAAATAATTACATATATACTAAGAAAGAGAAATTATCTTTTTAAAATCCAGTAATGGTCCAGAATTGATTTAAAAGGTCAGTATATTAAAGTTGTAATTTTAAACACAAAAATTTTTTGGAAGTCAACCTGTTACTGATATGAGTGAAGCTTTTCCATTTCAATATATTACTTATTGCTAGAAGATAGGTTTCTATATCAATTTTATTCCTGTTTCTGATAGTTATCCATATAAGCACTGAGAAAACTTTTTTGCCTAAATAATTAGGTGGTAATGGAAGGAGCCTTCTTGCAGTGATATCACTTACTTCTTTAGATGTCTTCTGAGTTATATACTTTCCACCCTCAAATTCACACAGTGATCTAGCATCAGAAATTATTTTATGAAATACTAACTGTGTTAGATAGTAACAATTTGTATCACACACACACACACACACACACACACACACACACACACATATATATACCATACATATATCTTTGGTTTTTGCAGTAAAGAATATGATAGTATAATCAATAAAAAGATTTTTATGAAAATTATATTAGCATAAAATTATGTGATTGAAGTGAACGGAAACATTAGCTTATGGAGAAAGTACTGATTTAAAATTTTCTGAAGTCAAAAACAGCTTCCTTAAGTATTTCTTCAATGGACGTGGGTGACTATTAAACCACTGGCATTAGAGTCTTGGAAACATTTAGAAAGAATGATGTGACAATCTGACAATTTTATTTTTAAATGTCAGTATTCACAATATGGCAGAAACTATAATCCTCTGCAACCATTTACAACTATGATGCAAAATTACAGATTAAATGTAATCTTAAAAATATTCCAGCAAACAGGGTACATCATTTTTTAAAGGCCTTTAAGAGGAAATTCTAGAAACATGTTTACAATTCACTGCATTGGACGCGATGCTCACAAGTTTCCATGCCACTCCATTCCACCAGAGCTCTTGCAAATCACTCTGTGGAGCACTCACACACTCAGCAGTTGCCCAGATAAGGGAAGGAAGGAAGAAAAAACACTAATAGAGTTGGAGGTTTATTATCAGACATGGAATACAGTTGGTAAGAGTGTCAAAATTAATTACAAAAAAGATTGCTCTATAGAATTTGTGAATATAATTTATTTTTCTTCCTGGGGTCATATTCTATATTTGTGTTATTAATCTTAAAGGATAAATTTGTCCAAGTTTCTCTTACAAGCTGTAACATGCAGAGTACCCTTTCATGTTATACAATAAAAGGATCTTGCCAGAAAGTCCAGAGAAACAAAAATCTCTTCTCTCTTGGACAATGAATTAACCTTAGTATTCTCTCATAGTCCTGGCATGACTTAATGTTTGTGAGGGCTCAAATCACTTGGTTAGCAAAGGTCTCTTAATAAGATTCCATTCCCATTGTATATTTGCTTTTATTTCCTCTCTTGGTAAAAAAAAAAAATGTGATATTTTAATCCACTACTTAAGTAAATATAAGAGGATTCACAATTTATGTTGCTATTTTCATGTCTTTTGACATTTCTATGATGTTTCTTACCATGTTTCACATGGACTTGACTATACGGTAGGATGAGAACTTGAGTGGAAGTTTCTTCCCCATAAGCACTCAAACTAGGTTTACATTAATTTACTATTTTTCCAACATTTTACTAAGAAAATATTAAACACACGGGTAAGTTGAAAGAATTTTACACTGAACATTCATGTACCCAACTACTATATACTACCATTAACATTTTATTTAACTTGCTTTATCTACCTATGCATTTATTTATCTATCACTCCACAAAATCATGTGATTACCATATTTTTGAACATCTCAATCATTTATCACAAGGTAATAATCCCAATGCAAGAAGCACTCAAGAAATAAAATTTTTCTAATAATATCATCCCTCCACCTTCTATATTTTTAGTTCTTGAAGAAGCAAATGATCCTAAAGGGAGAATTTGGTTTTTGTTGTTGTTGTTCATAAACATGGAATTTTAGGTAATTAGCTAATTTTACCTTTCCTGTTCTTCTCTTTTTTGGTACTTTTGTCTGTACGCTGTAAAAGAAGAAAGGATAGGATTTCACAAAAAGTGTGTGCACATACCTTCCTCATAGGTTCCCTAGTACTTTCTTCAATCATTATTAGAGTTTCTTAACACTTTAAAAATCTACAAGATTGAATATTTTTTCAAAATCAACAAATACTAGGCTGAGTCAGTAAACAAGTTAGATTCTCTGTCTCATGGGACATTCGCTAAAGTAAATTTTCTGAATTTGGGCAATTTAGAGCTAGCACTTGCCATTATCACATAAAACAGTTTGCATTGAACCTAGTGTTCTTCAGGCATGATTTTTCCCCCTGAATTCCCCTCAGACATGATTGAAGCAAACACCACAGTGAAGAAAGCATTCCTTTTTTTTTTTTTTTTGCTGTGCAGTGATTTGACTTCTCACATTTCTGTTGGAATGAAAATTAGATTCAAGAACAACTCTGTACCTGATAACTCTGACAAGGTGTGAAATGCTAAGCTTTATATGGCTGTAATAAACATATGCAAAGTTTCTTTTTTATTTTGTCTAAAGGCTTTAGACTGTCTATCCTGGGATAAAACAATTCTAGTCTTGTGGCATCAGCTCCCTGTCTGCAATGACCACGCTCTCCAAATGCCAGCTGTATGGGGGAAATGCCAGCTCTCTGAGGGCTTCTTTTAATATAACTTGGGTACTTGATTATCCAAAGATTGACAATGTCCAGTCCAGGGCTCTCTCCTGACTGATTTTTCTGAGTTCCTCTTTGTTCAGCAGCTGGGGTCCTTTGAAATCATATTCGAAAAAATGTAGCATATTAAAGAACTTATATGAATGAAAAGAGAAGCTATCCATTTAAAGTAGAAGCAGAAAGAAAGCAATGGATAGATGTTTTTGTTTATTTACATGGAAGTATTACTATTTCCTTCTGATTTTAAAGGGTGGCATTGACCATTTATACCCAGAGTACATTAAAATTCTGATCTTAGGTTAAATATGATTTTAACTTTTTGGTTAAACAAGACACAAGAGCAAAGTAAGGCCGATAGCTCTGTGCATGTGGGAAATAGCATTATGAATATGTGGCAAACTAACGCCAATTAAAGCTGCTATGAGTCCTTGAAGGAAAAAATGAAGCCCTCTGGTCTACTTACAGATATGAACAGACAACCTTCAGTTCTTGGACTAATTCTTTAAGCAAAAAAATCAAGACGATAAGTTACACTGTGTGATATAAAATTAATATATAAAAATCAGTGTATTTCTATATGCTATCAATGAACAACATGGAAATGAAATCGAGAAAATAATTCCATTTAAAACAGAATGTGAAAGAATAAAAAACTTAAGAATAAATTTAACCAAAAAAGTGTAAGACTTATACACTAAAACTACCTAACATTACTGGAAAAAAATATTAAATAATATCTGAATAAATGTAAAAAATCTGTAATCCTGGGTTGGAAGACAATATTGTTAACACGGCAATACTCCCTGATTTAGTCTTCTTGTCACTGCTGTGACACATTACCACAACTTCTATCCTTTAAAACAATACATTATTCTCCTACAGTTCTGGAGGTTAGAAGTTCTTTAGAGAACTCCCAAGAATATAGGTCTTATGGGCTAACATCAACATGTTGGCAGAGACAATTCCTCCTGGAGGTTTCTGGGGAGAATACCTCCCTTTCCTCTTCAAGCTCAGAGAAGCTGACTATATTTCTCAGTTTGTGGCCACATTACTGATATCTCTGTTTCCATTATGACATTGCCTTCTCCTATAGTCAAGTCTCCTTCTGCCTCCTTCTTACAAGACCATTTGTGATTATGTGGATTCACCAAGATAACCCAGGAAAAACTTATAATATTTAACTGAATCGTAACTGGTAAGTCCCATTTGCTATGTAAGATAACATATTCACAGTACTTAGGGATTCAGATACAGACATATTTGCAGGGAGGGCATTATTCATTATTAGGTTCCCAAACTAATGTACAGAATCTACAAAACCTCTATCCAAACTCCAACTGTATTTGTTGTAAAAATGGAAACGACGATTCTAAAGTTTATTTGGAAATGCACAGAACCCAGAATAGCCAAACAATCTCGAAAAAGAACATAGCTGGCAGACTCGTATCTCCCCACTTCAAAACTACAAAGCTTCAATATTCAGGGCAGTGTAGAAAAGACTTAAGATTACAGAAATAAACCCATGCATCTATGGTCAATTTAATTCCAACAAAGTTGCTAACTTCATCATTGGGAAGAGTCTTTTCAACAAATGAGTGGGAATAACTAGATATCCACATGCAAAAGAATGAAGTTAGACCTCTTATCTCACATGACATAATGAAGATTAGCTCAAAATAGATCAAAGACTTAAATGTAAGAACTAAAATTATAAAACTCCTGGAAGAACACATAGGTGTATATCTTTGTGACTGGACTGAGCCACATTTTCTTAGATATGACACCAGAAGCACAAACAATCACAGAAGAATTAGATAAATCTGGCTTCATCAAAATTCAGAACTTTTATATATCAAAGGACACTATTAGGAAAACAAACAAAACACAGAATGGGAGAAAATATTTTAAAACCATGTTTTTTAAAACCCTGAGAAGGATCTGGTATTTATATAAAGTACTTTTACAACTCAACAATGAAATGACAAATAGCCTAACTTAGAAATAGGTAAAGGATTTGAATAGACATTTCTCCTAATATAGAAATGGCCAATAAGCATGTGAAAATATATTCAATGTCATTAGTTATTAGGGACATGCAAATCAAAATCACAATGACATATCACTTCACACTCACTAGGGTGGTTATAGTGATAACTTGAAAGAGGAAAATAGTGTTGAGAATATGGAGAAATTGGTACACTCACTATGTTGCAGGTGGGACTGTAAAATGGTGCAACTGCTTTGGAAAAAAGACAGTTCATCAAAAAGTTAAACATAGAGTTATCATATGACCCAGTGATTCCACTACTAGTTATATACTCAAGAGAACTGAAAACATTTGCTCACACAATGTTTATAGTAGTATTATTCATAAGAGCCAATGTATGGAACCAATCCAATTGTCCATCAACTGATGAAGTAAAAACAAAAGGTGATATGTACATACAATGGTTTATTATTCATATGTAAAAAGGACACACGCTACAAGATGGATGAACATTGAAAACATTATGCCAAAGAAGGAAGCCAAACACAAAAGGCCATATATTATATAATGCCACCTATAAGAAATATCAAACATTGGTAAATGTAGAAAGTAGACTGGTAGTTCCCAGGAACCAGGGAGAGGCAGGATGGGGAGTGGCTGATAATTGATAGAGGATTTCTTTCTAGGGTGATAAAAATACTCTGGAATTAGATAGTGGTCATGGTTACACAACTTTGTGAATACACTAAAAACTTATATTCAGTCTATGGTATTTTGTTGCAGCAATTTGAGTGGACTAGTACATTATATGAGGGTTGTCTGGAACAAATCCAGTCATAAATGCCTCTATTTTTCATATTATAATATATGGCTGGATACTCTCTGGACAGTGCTCATAGAATGAAAAACGAAAAGGAGAATGGAAAAAAGAAGTCCAGGAAACAGGAAATACATTTGTTTAGTAAAACAGTGCCCATATCAGAGAGAGATTTAAAAAAGCAAACCAACAATATTATTTTAGCTGTTTAATTTTTTAATTAAAAATACTCCCAAAGACCACAAATAGACTATAGATGAACTATAATAACATTGTTCTGTTTATCAAAATCTCTTTAATTCTTTTTAAAAATAAAACTACAGTAGAATAGATTTGCTTATTAGTTTTATTCATGTAGGAGTCAGAGAAAGAATGTTTTCATTTTATGTATTGTGATATAACTCTGTGCACACAATTTATAATGTCCTTTAGGAAAATACAATGAAGCAGACAAAGAAAAGGATCTGTTGAATTCTTTCAATTTAAAATGGTTGTTTTATTTTTCTTCATTTATTTGTAATGAACTGGGTCATTCAGAATGAGAGTTCAGGGTAAGAGGTAAAGATCTGATGGTTAATGAGGCAGAAAATGAAATACAGGGCAGAACAGAGCCTTGCCAGTGGTAAGGGATATGGCCAATTTTGATAAGGTGGAGAATTCTTTCTGCCACTTGAGAGTAAAGCCCCCTTCCATAATGAGCCATCCAAATCATCTCTCTACCAGCCATGGAGACCCAGTGTCATTTTGCTGTTTCTGGGACTCCTTCAGGCACATACCATTATACAGACTAATAAACCTGGATGAGTCAATAAACAAATCAGAACAATAGGGTATCAGGGTTTTTTTGTTTTTGTTTTTGTTTTGTTTTTGCAAATAGTAGAGTTCCCAATCGAGACAGATTCAGGATAATACACAGTCTGACTTCTTTGTTCAAATATATACTACTTTACCCTCATGCCAACTACATTCTTTTCTGGTCTTTAAGGACAGCCTGTATTTCAGCTTCAGCTAAAAGTGATTCTACCACAAAGCATTGCTTAGGAGTTTGTCCTAGATTTACTTCTCTTGTAAACTCAGCACAAATAGCTGTGTGAACATGAGGTAAGTAATTTATCCTTATAAACCTTATTTATTCTTCTGTAAAATATATAATAAATAACATCTGCCTCAGAAGCAAAGACTTTTGGAGATTAAATTAAATGATGTCTGTAAACTGCTTCACACAGTACCTGAAGAGTAAGCACTCATGACTTTACACCAGCTAGTGTTTCTTAAATCTTGAGCTTTCACAACCAGAAATTGTATTCTCTTTTCTCTTCTCCATATGCATTAAACCTAGCTAAATTGCTCAAATTGTTCTCACCAGGCACTTAACATCATTAACTTTTTTTCCCCAGTAAATAGTTGTGATCTCTTGACCTCCACTCACCTGTATTTCACAATGTGTACCCTTGAACTGGCACTATCTCAGTCTCTTCCCTCCTTCTAATTCCATTATGTGAAAATCTGATCTATGACTCTTCAGGCTTAACATGTAAGAAGAATTCAAGAATTTGGGCAGATTCCTTCCAAAGTGCCAGAAAACTACCCTGCAGTCCTTGAGTTTCATTGGGGGGCAGGGGGTGGGGCGGCAGAAGAAACTAAAAGACTATCCCTGAGGCTCTGGGGAAGTTCTGAGGAGGATTTCCTTACAGGAACAGCTGAGGCCTGTGACTCCTCACAGAAGTCAGTGGTGGCCTGCTCTCACAATCATTCATGCCAAAAACATTACTCCACAGAAACCATCACCTTCCCAAATTCTGGTAACCAATCAAAGAAATCTGGAAACCACAACTGAGCATCTTACAGTGCCATCATAGATTCTGGGTCAAACATAATAAATTCTGGTACTGTTAAGTAGCATTGCTCTCCTAGGGAATGTCTCAAGCTTCAGAGCTTAATCATCAAGTGAAGTTGCTATTTCAAGATGCAGATTCCTAGTTCATTTGGTCTGAAAATAATCCCAATAAATTTAATGTAGGCACTAATTCATGTATCCCACTTTGAGAAGTGCTGCCTAGAAAATGGAGAATTTAGAGATCACACTTAAGGAAAGAAAGCAAAGACCCCAAAAATGCATGTATGCATGTCAATCAGAACATACTCTATAACTGTATTTATAAAAACCAAAATGACTTCTGCTCATACTTTAATTTCACTCTGTACCTTGGGTGTTCAATTTTCATTTAAACAAGGTAAAATGAAGCAATCCTTAGCTTAACTCAAGGAATGCGTGCTTGCAGCACTCTGAATGAAATTGCTACAATACGTCAATCCTTGTGAGAAATGATAGAAAATATGGAGATTCACACCCATTTTTTTTTTTTTTATGAATTACAATCCACTGGTGGATTTACTCTTTTTATCATTAGGAAATAGTTTGCTTTCACCAAGATTTTCAGAAAAAAACTCCGAGAGATCAATTCTCAAGACATCAGAAGAAAACATCATTAACCACTCAGAAACTTCAGGCAAAAGGCAAAGTCCACTAAATGGGAAAAGTTTTCCCGAGGAAGAACCTCATTAAAGTGTCTCATATAGATGCTTTAAGGAAGAAACTGCTAGGTGACAAAATGGTTTTGCTATTTTGGAATTTCATTAAAAAAGGGATTCTGTCCGTAATGAAATGGGGGTGCATGACCCATGGAAGGACTAGAAGCAGGAGCTACAGAACAGGCAATGACACAGGGGAGAAAAAAGCAAAACTGATGATAACCTCCACAACCAGTACTGTCTCCTGAAATTTAGAGAAAGAGACATTAGGAAGACTGAGAACAAAGAAAGAACAAAGCACATAAATAGTGGCTCGCTTTCTCTCTCCTCCCCCGCCACTCCCCCACCCCCACATTACAGGATAGATCATATTTCATATTTTCATGTAGTTATTTGTTCAGATGCACAAACTCCTTTTAGGGTTTACTTCCATGCTTCACTGACTGTTTCACTTTTATATTTCCATTTATTTGTTTTTGTTTTTGCTTTAAAATGCAACAAAGATCATTGAAAATTGAAAGCATTCAAACATCTTCCCTTTTCATTTACATATAAAATCTTAAATTTTTGCAATCTGGTTTTATTTTCAACTACTTCTAAAATGTCTCCCTAAAGTAAATTAATGTTCCTGTGCTGGACAAGATTAACATTTTGATTAGTTGCCTTTTTTTTTTTTTTTTGTAAAGTTCTACCCTTATATATTTTTCACTGTTATTTCAGGAAGTTAGCCACCTTCTTCCTTCTGAAAAAAATGTTTTTAATCTTGATGTGGTCTTTCTCTGACTCACTTAGCTTTATTTTCTTCACTGGAATGTTTCCCTTTTTCCTTTGCTTTGCTTTCCTTCTCTAACCCTCCCTCCCTGCCTGCTTCCCTCCATCCTTCCTCCCTCCCTTTTCTAGTTCTTTTCCCTTTTCTTCTCTTTATTCTTATACTTTTCATTTTACTTTAAGGCTCTCTAGGAGACTTGTACTCATTAATTTCTTTCTGTATCTATGAAGAGCTCAGTTCATTCACAAGACACACAAATATCCATTTCTTACTCTGACACTACATTTTCTCTAGGTCTATAATCTTCAGTTTATATTTTTTTAAATCTCAATTTTCATATTCGAAGTCTAAAATGACTAAAATACTACCAGTGTATAATTTGTCCACAAAAAAGTATAACATACTAATTTTTTTCCCATTCTAATATTGGCACCACTGTTCTCCAGATTCTTAAGACATAAAGTCTTAGTCAGCTTTATATTTTTCTTTCTTTCTTCCATGGCCAACTCATTAACAAGTATACTGATTCTTTCTTCTGAGCATCACAAATATCTCCCTTACTTTTCTGTTTTAAAATTGATGACTAAATCTATGATTCTCATAAACTTACATCTGAACCATGATACGGCATTTTCCCTGATTTCTTTGCCTACAAGAGTGAAGAGTCCAGAAACCAAGTCAGACAACACATGAGAGCAAAGAAGACTGTTGAAACAAGAGCTAGTTAAGTAAAATGATACTACTTCTCCTCTCCCTTCCAACTCTAGCATTCTATAATATCTACCTATCTTTCTTAGATTCATCTTTTAGTTTATTTACATTTTTCGCTACTGTTACTTAATTTTCCAAAGCTACCAGTTTCCACCAGGAAATGAGAGAGAGAGGGAAAGAGACCATAGCATTGTGAGATATTGTCAAATGATGGTTTTTCCAAACCAAGACAAAGCTGGGTATTCGTTTACCTAGGCAGGGAGAGAACTACCTTCACCAAGTATTAGTAGTCTCTTGGAGGGCAAGAGCAAACTTGGGATAATTAATAAGATTTTAAAGTCTGGTGTACAGTGGATCTTTCAATGCAGGAACTTGGTTCATATTGAGAAGGATTATAAAATCCTAGTTTAGGATTGGTAGATATAGCCGGGTACAGTTTTAAGTCAAGAAGCTCGAAGAGTTAGCATATAAGCTGTCCTGTGATGCCTTTTATTAAATAAATGAGTCTTTCAAGAAGTTCCTTGGAAGAACAGTAAGTCATTTGTAACTTTTGCCTTCCCAGGGCAAGGTTTCCTAAGATAGTACAGTTATGTTAGACTATTTTCCTAAAGAGTCTCCATTTCTTCATAAAGAAGATATACAAATATGTAAGGTTTTAAAAAATATATTACAACTGCAAAAATAAAATTTTATGAGAAAAATGAGGCATAAAATATTTCACTTCCTGAAAACAGGTGCTTCTGTTTTTCTATTAACCTCAAGAAACTCGTGTTTTCAGCTGTTTTTCTTTACAGGTGGGTTATACACCTAAATAAGAAACCACAAGCTCAAGTTAGGATCAAAACATTAGTCAAGATGTGGGCATGGTAAGGAGCTAAAGAACTTCCTCCATTGGAAATCATTCACATCTAAATTAAAACATTTAAAACCTTGTTCTGGTCAATTAGAATCTATATTCAGGCCAGCTTCTACCTGTTGGTCAAATTTTTGCAACATTTTTTTTTCAGCTGAAAGGATTGTTAAGATCTTGCAGATGTTTGATGTTGCCTATAAAGCCAGGAAATGCTTGCAAGAGTTTCCCAGCATCCATCCCGCCATTTAGCATCAGGTATGTGCAGCCCCAAAGTGTAGGCAGAGCCCTGTGACTTACCCCATCTACAGCTAATAAAAATGTTTGTTTCCCAAAGCTCTATACTGACATGCGGAACCATAATGCTAATCCAACAACTCAGAACAAATGAGAGGATAAAGAGCAACATAACACTTGAAAAAATCACTTTTTTTCTTTTGATTATTGAAGACATTCTTTCTTCAGTACAGTAAACAAATTATCACAAGTGCTCTTATTTTCATATATTTTTGTTTGTTTTCCAACATTGGTAAGTATTCAAAAGCATTTGAAAGCCTGTGCCTTTTCACAAAATCATCATCCTTCACTATAGATTTGAGAGGAGAAAAGTAATTGGGAAAAAGTGTTGGCAAGCCTCAGCAATCTACTGATGAAGTCAGCTATTAGTGTCCAGCATGACTCCTGGCATGATTGCTTAAATGATCATTTAGTTCTTGGTGTCAATCTGGCTCTTTTGGTGTATGCAGCTTTGGGAATTACATATGGCACATTGATTATATATTCTGCAGTGGGAAAGGCTGCAGTGATCTGTTCTGTCCGAGCTCAGTCTCACTGCCATCAGCAAGAAAATCTTTAAAAGCCTTGAAAGAATAGGCTGCCAGCCAAAAGGCCAAACAGAATTAAATTGTGGTACAAGAACATAGTAAATCCAATTAATAAACTGAGATTCTTAGTGGAGGTAATTTGTTAATCATATGAATTCCCCTTCTCTCTGGTCACTCTATTTGTTTATGGTGTGGGCTGATCTAGAATATCATATAGTCAACCCATAGTCTTGTTAAGAGCCTCAATCACTGGGCCCCATATGGTTTAAAGTGTTTAATATTCCATCTAAGATAACCCATTTCAGGACAGCTGGAAAAATCAATCCTGCAGGTCCATCTGCCAACTGAGTGATCTACATTTTTTGGATGCCACAGCCTTAGCATTATCCACTGGCCTCCTTGTAATGTGCAGAAGGCGAGCACGCATAACCTCGGCAAAAACAACGATGACCATGCAACTGATTCATTACTATTCATTTACAACAGGAAACCTAAATCTATCTCTAAAGTTCAGTCATGCAAGACAGTCTCTCAATATGTCAGCCTTAGTGTAGGTGGCAGTGGGAAGGTGGGTAAGAGGGTTGGTAGCTGTCATTCTAAGCCAAAGAAAGTCTATTAGAGATTCGTACATTCTCTAATCTGTGCTTTCAGAGGGCTGCGTGATGTCTCCTGAATAATGTACCAAGGAAGAAAGAAGTGCTATGGCTTCCTGGTGCCACCCTAAATTGACTATCCTCTAAGGTCACTTCACATTCCTCCTACTGTGGCTCTTCTTACAGTGTTGGCCGTGGTACCCACAATATGAAGTCATCTCAGTTTCCTCAATGTATTAGAGTTTACTATATTGAATGTATTCCTTCACTTACCTGTTTTTTGGTGATGTAAGGTATCCACATGTCTCAGATAATTTAGAGCCAGATGGAAGCATTTTATCAATGAAAAGAAATTTTACTGAATGAGAAGTGAATCACAGAATTTTGGTGTTCTTCTACTTATGAACAGGCTAGAACAAATCCAGATACATAATTGCCAGGAAAGTGAAGGAGATAAAAAATTTAACTTTCCGTTATTTTTATTTATTTATACATTTAGATTCTGCTAGGTATTTCTTTTGGATAATAGGTCAAACTAATCTAGACTAGATCTAAGCTAGAATGACATAATTTAAGTTTTGAAAAAAAGTTAAAGAGCACCTAATTGACCAATCAATTCATAGCTGCTAACACAACACATCAATGGAAGAATCAGACACTGTAATTCTAGGGAAGGACCAACTAACCCTGCAAGAGAATCCACTTCAGTCATTTTACTCTACCATACTCTCCCAAACCCCACTGTCCTGAAGGCCAAGTATCTTTGTTCTCTCAATGTCAAACCTAGTGTCTGGCCCATAGTATTCTTTCTGAAAATGTCATCATGAAAGGAGAAACCAAAGAGGAAAAAGCTCCAAATCCTAACTTTAACAAGGATTTTGAGGTTATAAATATGAAAGCAAATTATCAGTTTAATATACAGTTTGACCTAAAACATGTAATTCCTATTAAAACAAAAAATGCATAGAAAAATGATCATTTAATTCAGATATCTAAAAATATAATTTGGGGAATTACTTGTATCAGATTTACCTGAATATACCCATGTGTCGCTTACTGAAGCAGAGCATCTAGTGTTGGGGTTCAGGAATGTACATGGTTAATATGTTTTCATAGATGATTCATACTGATTCATATTCACACTGAAGTTTGAAAATCACTTTATTCAGCCGTTTAGGCTCCAGCAAGAGTCCTTAAATAATTTCCAGTGGAAAACTTTTATCCTACATAAATAAGTATATGTGTGGGAAGGGATGGTAGAACTGAATGTCTGTGTAGATGGAGAAATTTCAAGCAGTCAGAGTTAGGAATTCACATGGAGGAGGGGACAGAGAAACAGTGATGATGACTTCTGTGTCCAGGGTTGCCATCTTCGCTGATATTTTACACAAAGATGTTTCTGTGTAAAGGGAAGTCATTGCTCCCTTTTTTTTAAATCAACAGCAACTCACTCATTTCTTATTGTTGGCTGGACTTTGCATGGCACATTTCAAATTATCTCATAGTCTCTATGTTAAAGGACTAATGGAAGGTAAAACATAAGAGCCACTATAAAAGTTATCCTGTATAAAACCTATCTCTATCTATCTGTCTATCTATACATCTATCTATCTAGTTTTTTAAAATTATACTGTTATTTATTAAGTCACATTTACCTTTCTAACATTTATTTTGGACTTGAGGTATACTTGAATACAATGAACTGCATATACACGTGTAAGTGTACAACTTGATAAATTCTGACATCAGTATACACCCATGAAACCATCCCCACCATCAAGATAGTAAACATATCCGTCAACTTGCAAAATTTTCTTGTGATCTTCTGTAATTCTTCCATTCTCTTCTCTTTAGTCATTCTAGCCCACCTTCACTCCCACACATTCAATCACTCATAAGTTTTCTGTCAGTGTAGATGAGTTTGTTTTATCTAGAGTTTTACATAAATAAAATCATATAATATGTGCCCTTTAATGTCTGGCTTCTTTCATTCAACATTATTTGGATACTTATAGATTATATGTCAATGGTTTGTTCCTTTTTATGACTGAGTAGTATCCATGCTATGGATGTGCCACAGTTTGCTTAAGCATTCATCTCTTGGATTGTTTTCAGTATTGGAGTATTACAAATACAGCTGCTATGAACATATGTGTACATGTCTTTAAGTGGATATACAAGTATGATTTCTTTTCTCTGGGTACATTCCTATCCTGGATCAAATGGTAGATGTGTGTTTAATATAAGAAGCTGCCAAATGGTTTTTCCAAAGCTATTATACCATTTAACATTCTAATCAGTGTATCAGAGTTTTAGTTCTTCCACATCCTCACCACTTAAAATGGTGTTTTTTAATTTTACCTATTTTAATAATTGTGTAGTGTTATCACATCACAGCTTTCCTTTGCATTCCTTGATTATTAATGATATAGAGCATCTTTTCATTTGCTTATTTCCTATCTGTATATCTTCCTTGGTGAAGTGCCTTTGCAAATATTTTGTCCATTTATTTATTGGTTGTCTTATTTTTCTATTATTGAAATTTGAGGGCTTGCTAGGCATTCTGAAACAAATATCCTTTATCGGATATGCGCCTTGCACATATTTTCGCCCAGAGGCACTGTGCAGGTGCCTCTTCATTGTCCTCACAGTGTTTTTTGAAGAGTAAACATTTTAGTTTTGACAATATCCTATTATTTATCAATATTTTCTTTTTGGGTCATGCTTTTGGTGTTGTATCTAAGAAATCATTGCCTAACCAAAGGTCACAAAAATCTCCTCCTCTGTTTTCCTCTATAAGTTTTATATTTTTAGTTTTGCATTTATGTCTATGATCCTTTTTGAGAGTGTTTTGTTTTGTTTTGTTTTGCTTTTTTTGTATACTGTATGAAATATGGATCAAAGGACAAGTGACTTCTTTGGAGCAATCTATCTGTGTCCACATTCTTTAGCAGGATTCAAGGTGTTGTTATGCATTAGAGACATTAACAACAACAACAAAACACTATATGTAGTGACAGAGATTGAATTCAAACTGATAACCACAGGGTTTATGAAGAAAGGGACACAGGCTGACAGTTGCATAAGCTCTTTTAATTTATAGTTTCGCCATCTTTTTGTATTCCCACTGAAAGAAAGATTTTCTACATTCCTCTTGCCCTGATTTTGATGGAGGTACTTGGAGAAGGCTGAGAATCAGGATTGTAAAGAATGGCACACAGAATTGCTCCTTGATTCTTATTATTAATATACATTCTCCATCTTCTACACTTTCAAAACAGAAGCAGCTCCCTGTTCTTATAGCTTGTCTTCCATTGTCTCAGTCTGCTAACCTACACACCGAACAATCACAGGGAAAAAAATCATAAGCCTGCTCTTAGTATATGGTCTTGTAGCCCTCTGCGTTGAAATAAAGGAAGGGTGTGAAATACTTCCTACCATAATCATGAAAATATAAACCTAGCAATCTATAAATTATTTCTGAATTTATTTAAAAATATTTAACTGTGTACATGTATTCAGTTATGGTTTCTATATATAAACTTGCAGCAACAACTGCATTTTCATTAAAAAGATTGATTGTTAATGGGAAAATGTTCAGACCACATTGTTAAATGAAAAATTCAGGTACAAACATATGTAGAGTTATGAGGTTGCATTGTTAAAAAAAATTCTATGCATATTAAAGGACTGGAACTGTACACAGAAATTATCAAAAATACATCTCCCAGTGGTAAGAAAGTGATTTGTAGGATTTAATTCTGTGTTTTCTTGTTATTTAAAAAATATTTTTATAATAAATATTGTCATTTATAAATTATTTTATAGGAAGTAATGAAATAGCCTTAAAAATTATACTGGCAATTGTATAACCAGAGGTTTGTGAAAACTTGCTAAATTGAGCTTTTTCTTAAATAAAATGTACACTACCAATAGCACATCAGCACTACCATGGGCTAGTAATACTATATGAAAAACAGAATGCTTAAAAGATATTCATTAAAATATAAAATTCTACAATGGAAAGATTTAACCTTTTCTTACTTGTTATTTGGATTGTTCAGCTCACTTTAAGCCCTTCTTAGAATTCCAGAGGGTTTGTTGCAGGAGGAGAAGCTCTCCTGCATCATTATTTAATACCCCTCTGTGTCTTCACATGTTTGGGTCTGTAAAACAATTCTATTCTAAGATACTAAAGATGAACTCCTAAGGTTAAACAAAAGGATTCACTCGTCTCACCAAAAATTCAAAGTCGTTATGAAACAGAAATCCTGCTTCCCCCTCGGTAATAGAGTTGCCATGAAACAGCATCGCACTGGCTCAATCATAATCTAGCCTTTCATGCCTCAGCCAATAACTTGATTTGTCAAGAGAATATCCCTCTGAGGGCTGCCAATAGTATCAATGCCCATTGAAGAGGATATAATTAAGCCCTTGGTGAGCTAATTTCATTTTCCTTTCTAACAACTTAGGGTGCACTAGTGTAAAAGTGAAATAGAAGATGCTAAGAAACCTTGCTCTGCCCAAATCCAGAGCAAGGGTCTCACCTTGGATCTGATAAAGAATATTTAGAGGTATTCAAAACAGCCTTCCCTCAAATACCTCACACTTACAGCATATGTGTTTGTTGCTACCAACTAAGCACATTCAGCCTTTCTTCAGGTATAACAGTTTCTTCCAAATTAACTGCAAAAGAGTTCAGTGCTTCGTGTTTGTTATCAGCTCCTATTACGACTTGAGGACAGAGAAATTGATTTTGATTCACTCTACCACATGCTGTGAGCAGTTTGGAGTAAAGATATTTGTCGATCTGAGTAATTTCTTAGAAGCTTGTTATTTGCTGGGGAATACATCCATTACCCAACAATAGGAAGTATAAGAAGATGAATCAGCCATCTTTTTAGTTAAAATAAAAATTTCATGTGAGGCAGGGAAGTAGAAGAGTAATCATTCCCACATTGGGATACCCTCTGAAGTTGCATAAGACAAGTATCCTACTACGACAAAGAAATAATCTCTACATCCAAAATTCTCTCCACACTTGACCTTTACTCATCTTTTATAACAAAGTATAATTACTTTCAAAATCCAGAGAAAGGAATTCGTTATGTATGTATTATATGTCTTGATCAAAAACATACTTCTGGTTGGAGGATTAAGAGGGCAGCGAAGTTTATCTTGAGTTCTGCCCCAAACAGATATCAAATAAGCATGTTGAGTTAGTGACTCCTGGTGGGATGCATGGGCTACATGCACATTATGTCATAGCATGTGCTGACAGCAGGCTGGAGGGAGAGCCCTGCATAGAAGCCCTGGGGTGTGCTGGGCAAAGCTGAGTTGGTTGGTAGGTAGGAGGAGGAAGATAGTTATTGAGATGTGTTTTAAATTTGTCACTGATTGTTAGAGCCTATCCAGGTGATAATCTTCCCCCTGGAGTACATCTTCAGGTTCCGGAGGTTCTGACCATATCATAGTACAGTCAGGGCTGGTAAACAGAACCAACCAAGGCTGAATTTATTCATGAGAAAAGGTACAAACACAGTGAATTTAATGTACACTTCCTCAATTTTCCTTGCTGGCTATTTTATTTACCCTTTTCACCATCTTCTCATTTTCCCAGATTTCCAGAACTTTTAAGCTATAAGATTTTCTCATTACAAAAGAAAATGTTATTTCATAATGCATTAACATTTATGTGTATGTGTTTAATATGATTTGTCCTAGGATTGTTGAAATTTTGAAAAAGAACAAATGGAGAGGACACAAAACAAACAAAAAAATTCAGACCTGTGGCATCTGGGTGTGAGAGAACTTTGAAGGTAAAGGATCATCCCAAACTTCCTGTCTCAGAGTATGTGAGGAATTCTCTACTACCCTGAAGAATAAGGTCAGCTGTGATGTCTTAGTTTGATCCCATGGTGTTTTATTATAAAAGCTAAGTCAACATTTGGGAGGCCAGGCACGGAATGCAGAGAGAAAAGTTGAGTTAGTGGCTTTCTCTATTATGAATCAAGATTATCTGAATAAATTGGGAATTTTCAAGTAACAGAATACCATTGGTTTAAGCGAAGAGTGGTTTGTTTCTCTCACACAATGAGTCCAGAGGCAGTCACTGTTACTCTTTAAGCAGCTCAAATCCACATATAGATAGACCTTCCAGTGTCATCTTTTTGTTTCTAACTTTACCTTTTTTGTCACAGTCCAATCCCTGAGGCTCATAAATTAGCTCTCATTATTTTACACATTTTTATATTTATCTATCTCTCCCTTTATCAGCAAGAAACTAATCCATAAGCCAGATTTCCTCCCAGGAGGAGGAACCCAGTAAATGCAAGGAGAGGCAGTGGCTAATCCTGATTAACTGACTGAGCGTCGGCAGTTTCTCACCGCACCTGGGGCTCCTGGGCCCGTGTTTATTGTCAGGATTGAGTTCATGCAGTCCACAGCCTCTCTCTTAGATAAAACATGAACAGGGCATTTTTATTATCCTAGTCCAGTGGGTCCCTTTGCACACTCCTATCCAATAAAGATTTGCATATATTTTGACTTACCTCCTTTACTTTCCTTGATTTTTCCTCACAAGAACCCAAACTTTATAAGAGGCTAAACCTAAAAAACTATTTCCAAGTGTGAAATCCTGAAGCTTCAAAAATGACAAAAGCATATCTAGACTGATTTTTTGGAAGATACTTCCTCTTTAACTAGACAATTCCTCCTATTGGCTTTGAACTTGCACCGTCCCCATTTCTGTGAGTGTTAAGCTCGCCCACTTGGAATCTGTTTCATGTGTTTGTGATCCCAGTATAAATAAATGGTCTTCCTCAAAAATTTCTTCCCAATCTTTCTCTACTAGGTTTCCACAGATTTTGAAGCTTCAGGATTTTGATAGTTTAAAAAGCATTACCTTTGTAGTGTTTCCATGACAGCTTGCCCAAACTCTGCTATATTTCTTGATGCTTTATGAGTCTCCACTCCCTTAAATGCTGGTTTTATCAAAGATCTCTCTCTACTTTTCCTCCAACTTTAGACACATGTTCATTTTCTCTTTAAATTATATTGTCCCATCCAACCACTAACTCCATGATGGTTCATTGCATTCAAATTTGTATCTACAGACAACTCTATTCTCCTTTGGGAATACTATTTTTAATTACTTTTTCTGTATAGCAACCCAAAAGGTTCACCAGCGCTTTGTTTTCAAATTTGAAAATAAAATTTATGGCAAACAATCTACATTAAAAAATACATTTAGCATCATTAATAATTAGGTAAATGCCAACTAAAAGTAAAATGAGTTATCACTACACCTGTCAGAATGGCTGAAGTAAAAAATGAATGCTGGTTAGGATATGGAGAAAAACAGGTCACTCACAAATTGCTGGTAGAAATATAAAATGGCACGGCCACTCTGGAAAATGATGACGGTATATAAAAAAATTTTAACTATCATATGACCCAGATTGTACTCTTAGGCATTTTTCCTAGAAAAATAAAAATTATATTCATACAAAAACTATACAACTAACTGACCCCTCTTATCTGAGGTTTCATTTTCTACAATTTCAGTCAGCCATGGTCCAAAAATATTAAATGGAAAATTCCAGAAATTCATAACTTTTAAATTGTGTGTCATTTTGAATATCTCACTTCATCTTATCACACAGAAATTGTATCATTTCATATCATTACAAGAAGAAGAAAGGTGAGTACAGTCCAATAAGATATTTTGGGAGAGAAAGAAAACACATTCATATAACTTTTCTTACAGTATATTGTTAAAATTGTTCTATTTTATTAGTTATTGTTAATCTCTTACTGTGCCTAATTTATCAATTAAATTTTATACTAGTCATGTATGTATGGGAAAACATAGTACATATAGGGTTTGGTACTATACACAGTTCAGGGTCTCCCAGTGGATCAGGGGGAACTACTCTACATGGATCTTCAGAGTAGCTTTACTCATAATAGCCCCAAACTGAAAACAACCCAGATGATCTTTAATGGGTGGGTAGTTAAAGAATAAACTATTGACATGTGCAACAATTTGGGCATATTTCCAGGAAATTAATTATGCTGACTGAAACATGGTAGTCCCCAAAGGTTACATGCTATGTGACTCCATTTATATAAAATTCTTGAAATGAAAAAAAAAATTAAGTGGAGAACGTATTAGTGGTTCCCAGAGGTTGGGATCTGAGTGAGGTGGTGAGAGCGAGGTAGGTGTGACTTAATAAAATGGTCAAATGAGCAATCACTGTGGCTATAAAAATGTACTATATCTCAACTGTTTATCAATGTCAATATCCTGGCTATGATATAATTTTGCAAGATGTAAGTATTAGGAGAGACTGGGTAAAGTTTACATGAAACTTCTCCAAATAAGTTCTCACAAGTATATGTAAATTTGCAATCAACTCAAAATTTAAAATTTAATTTAAAAATTTAATCATACTTGTTCAGAATGGTACTGAATAAGTAAATTAGGATAGAACAGTGAAAAGAAACTAAGTTTTTAGAAAGAGAAAATTGTTCTTAAAAATTACACTGCAGAGTATAACTGAATCCTTTGTTCTAAATGATTTCTTTAAACATTACATTAACTATATTCAAAGAAATTTTCTCCACCTTGACATTACAAAATTGTATGACTTTCTCTATTTTTCCTCCTAGAAATTCTACATAGAATTAATGTGTTTATGATTTCTTTGGGAAAAATCAACTCTTAAACTGTAAAGCAAAAAATTTATTAGAAACGTTTTAAAAAGGCATTTCAAGTGTTTGAGATATGTCTGATTCTAAACAGATACCATTTGGTTAATATTTTTACCAACCTTATATACCTCAGATATATGTACTTCCTTGAAAAATGTGGCTCTTATTGAATATTTATGATTAAGAAAAGGCCATTGATAGAATACTAGAAAACATCAAAAATTAAGAAAGGAGAAAAAGCTAGTAAAAAGACGAAGGCTGAAGAACTGACAAAGATTACTATGAAGCACAAGGCAGAGATTGTGCTGCATTCAATGTAATTTCTTCAAATGTATCCTCCATTAACTGATTCTCTCTTCAGCTGTTTTTACACCCCTCTTAAAATTATCCATTGAGCTTATTTTTAATTAGTTTTTAAGTAAACATATTACTGAAGTGTATCATATGTATAGACAAGTACACAAAATATAACTATACAGATCAATGAACTTTTGCTAGGTAAGCCCAGCCATGTAACCACCACCTGGTTCAAGAAATACAGTATCACCAGAACACTTTATTTTGCTCCACCCCAGTTACCAACGCTTCCCAAAGGTAACTAATATTCTGACCTCTATAACCATAGATTATTTGTACTTGTTTCTGTACTTTATACAAATAGAATTTAAAAGTACAGACAAAAAAATGTAATTATCTTCCCTACAATTCACCTTCTTCCTTGTTACCTATTTTGGCTTCCAAATTAGAATATGTCTGGTCATCTTCTTTCTCTCTCTCTCTTCATTCCTTTTATTTCATCAACAATCGATCTCTGATGTCAGTTATCTAAATATTTTCAAATTTCTCCTTGACTCTTTGCTACGATTGGCACTGATATAGGAGATTATAAACTTTTTGGAAATCAATAGTAAATACTAAACTAACTGTCTCCTGGCCTATTACTCTCTCTGCCTTAATACTTTTTATCTACTCCTTCCAACCTGATTTTTCTAAAATTCAAACCTAACTAGTCACTTGTCTGCTTGAGAGCAATCAATATATTTGCCTTGTCTTCAGAAAAATAAAAGTCCAATCATTCTAACTTGATTACAAATCCATTCAACATCTGTTTGTGGCATATTTTCCTATATTCAAACTGCCTCCACATCCCAGCATGCATTGTACTACAGCCACTTGGTATTACCTGCACTCTCCAAAATGTACTTTTTTTTTACACACCTCTAAGTATGTGCATATGATCTGATTTCTTCCAATGATATTTTTCTATCTTGTGATTTGCCTTGTGAAGAGCCTAGTAAACTATCAAAACTCAGTGAAAATATCCTAACTATCCATCCCTCATCTCACCCTCAAAAAGGGTTAGTAGCTACATGATGCTCATTCCAGAGTAATCTATGGGTGCTTTTCTGTAGCACTTATACTGAAACATACAATTATATCTAGTCTTGTCTCTCTGCTCCATAGATTGAGTTACTTGTTCAATTCCTTCCTATATTTTTCATGTCTGAAAATGTATACAAAAGTTGTTTTGAGTGAATAAACAGTAATAAAGAAAAAAAAGACAAATAAGTGCAATAATATTTTCTAGAAGCATCAAGGAAGGATATGTCCTTATGTAAAATGGGGTATTTAAGGCCCATATTAAAGAATGTATACAAGTCAGGTTGGCTGAGTATGAGGCAAACGTTGATCTCTCATTGCTTCTTTTGGGAAAGGAACACCTATTAGATCCCAAGCATCACTTAGAAAAGGCTCTACTTCAGAGTATTTCAGACAATAAACCACTTCTTCAGGTCTGACCAAGACCCTCAAACAGCATCTCAGCCACCCACTTAGACGCGGGCCCTGCTGGCTCATGCACGTATTTTGACAAACTGGAAATCATAAAATAAGTATTAAACCTAATAGTCTTAGGTTCAAATCCCTACTACTTGCAGCATTTGTTGTTTGACCTTGTATAGGTCTCCATTTTATCATCTGTATGGTGGGAATAACATGTGCTTTCTAAAGTGGGTTAATGTGAGCATCTAATGAACTAATGCTTATACAGTGCCTGGCACAATACCTGGCAAAGAGTCAGCGCCCTGGAATTGCCAGTTCCCGTTTCTGTGCATGCTTGTGTTGTTTCCCTTTCTATATACTGACTGTAATTGCACACTGTACATTTTACCATGCTGAGGAGCTGGGAGGGTGCAGGTGAGATACTGTGTGCGTTAACTGTGCAGCAGAATGTGTGGAGGAGACTGTGATACCAGCCAGGGCTGAGCAATGAGGGTAAATCTTGCTGTGTGCAGTGTGTTCTGCTAACCCCTGAGGTTCCCTGGAGGCCCAGTGTGGCCTGGATTGCTGACACAGGCACGATAAGAATTCTGCAATTCAGTACAAAACAGCTAGCTCACTTCACCTGATTTTGCACAGATTCATAGCCCCACACTCATTCTATCTGATTTGTGCTTAGGAGAGATAAAGAGAACAAATGTCTGAAAACAAAACCCACATGCTACATCAGCTAGTTTTGAAGCTCCAGTCAAGGCTGCACTTAAATGAATCTGTACTTGCCTTGGCAGTTTCTATTCCTATGTCTTTTTGCAACAGCTAAGCATCTAATGTACACACATCTATATCTGACACTGTGAGGACAGAGGACCCATAAAAGCTATGAAATGACCATAATTCAGCTGCACACTACATATACTACTTGAAAGCAAAAATAAATTAGCATATCCACTACAGGTGTTTCTCTGTATGATACTGCATACATTCATGTATTTAGCAAATACTTTCTAGGCATCTATTTGTGTGATCACAAAACTTAATGCTGATCAATAACCAAACTGAGAGATTCCCTTGTTCACAGAACCAGTAAAATGTGCAGAGAGAGCAAAGCATATAGAAAGCATTAATTATTTAGCAAAGTATATGTTGAGCAGTAGCAACTAGATGACATAAAAAAAGAGTCAGAATATATAGAAAGTGGGAAATGATTTGTCAACACAGATTGCTATAGATGCCAATCTAACAGGATCCTCACTGGAAGATGTGGGTCATGAGTGACTGCAAATAAGGACATTGAGAGCAGATGGAGGTCAGAGACAGTATGACAAATCTAAGAAATAAGACAGCAACAGCCTATATTGATTTTCTGTTGCACATAAATTACCACAAACATGAAGAAGGATTAACTGGGTCCACTGCTCAGGGTATCACAAGGCTGCAATCAAGATGTCGGCTGGCTGATCCCCACCTGGAAGCTTGGTGTCTTCATCCAAGCCACATGGCTCTTGTCAGAATTCTTTACCTATGAGCTGTCATGTGCACTGGGTCTTACAGCTAGCATGAGAAAATCTTTCTGACATTTCACCTTCTTTTAAAGAGCTCACTTCATTAAGTCACACCCACCCAGGACAATCTCCCTTTTCATTGACTCCAGAGTAAACTGACTAGTAATCTAATCACGGGAGAAATATTTCTTCAGATGTACTGGCCCCTACCACATTTAAGGGGAGGAGATTTCACAGGGCATTGACACCAGGGGTTAGTAATCTTAGAGGTCACATTAAATTTGCTTGAGGTCAGACAGAAAGTAGTCAATAAAGGATCCCCTTCACAGTTAGCTGTCTGTATCCATGTATACATTTGCCCTGTGTGTGGGAGACCTGCAGTGTTTCAGATAAGACTCCAGAATTGGACCACTTAGGTTCTAATCCTGACTCCACTTCTGCATAGCTGGGTGACCTCAGGTAAGTCACTTAACCTCTTTGATGGCAACAATGAAGAGTTCACATAAAGGATTTTGATTTTATCCTCAGCAAATAATATTAACTAAATTATGATTTCAAAGTAGTACAAATGTGACCAGTTAGTAAACATAACTGTAGAGAAAATTTCTTAGTTTCTGGTTGTGTTCCTTTTCCTTGGAATTAAGGAGATCAAGCATCAGATTATTAATCAATAGCAGATACTGTGATTATAGTAAAATAGTAGTGACCCTATCTTATTCTGTATTAAAGACCACAAAGTATTTCAGTGTTTTAAACACTAAAAGACTCTGATTTGTTAAATTAAATTAAGCAATTGAGGTGGGAGAGGCGGGAGGGGGAGCCAAATACATGGTGACGGAAAGAGAACTGACACTGGGTGGTGAACACATAATGCAACACATAGATGATGCACCATAGAATTGTAGAACTGGAACCTGTGTAATTCTTGTTAACCAATGTCACCCCAATAAATCTAACAATTAAAAAAAGGAATAAATTCATAAACAATGAATTAAAAAAAATAATTAATTAAGCAATTGAGCCTATAAGAATTAGAACACTGCTTCTGATGAACAGGTTTTCAGAATAACTAAACCAATGAAATGACAGTCTCCTCTTCTTTCAAAAACCTTAGAGGGTTGGGACAGTGAGGAATATATCCCCTATTTCTGATGTCCATAAAGAGGGGTTAGTTATAGAACAATGCAACCAAAGCGGACATCTTGCTAATTTTGAAGACATACTTGATCCAGGCTCAGTTGTTTGTTTCATCCAATTAATAACATTAATACCATCATCCAGGAGACATATCCCCCTGGGTTGTGTACTAGGTAGGCCTACAATTGATGTCACTGCATACTTATTTGACCACTGCATCCAGTCTCCTTTTGTAAGACTCTAACTTTTAAAGCTCTGTGGGATGGGTTTACATAGGAATGCTATGGAGAATTCAGCTAGGCCATTCTATTTTAAGGCAGAAACCCATGGAAACTACAATTTCCAAACTAGCAGCTGTTCTCAGAATGCTAGAAAGTAAGTAAGTAGGTCTAGAGCACAGATCCTTAATCTTTGGTATGCTGCTTCTCCTACACAGAGCCTCTGGTGAGTGAGTGATAAGTGATCTTGAAACTCTACTTTGAAAAATGCTATTCTAAAAGATAGCAAATTAGGTATCTATAATTATCTAGGCAAAGGACACTGGGGCCTGGACTATAGTGATGTTGGGGCTGGGGTGGAGTTAGATGCATGTTTGGTGTTTGTTAGCTTAGAGTCTCCTTCTAAGGCAATAAAAATTGTGTCACTCAGAAAAGATACTTAGCAGCAAACAAATTCTCCCTCCCTCAATCTCTTTCAGCTCTGAGAGCCTGCATTTTATCATTTAGGTATAGAACATCAGAGAATTCTATAATACAAGGTAACAACATAATGCAACTAAATGACACAATAACATAGATTTGTAGGATTACTTATATCTATGTTCAGCTGGGGAAAAAAAAGCCACTCAACTCACAAAAAAATTTCTCAGTTTACAACATGTTAACTAATATAAGTGCACTACAACTGCTTAAGAAATATCTATAAAGCACAAAACTAAGAAATAAGCTTATTTGTAAATGGCAATATTTTTATTCATCAGCTAGAGAGAATTAAATAGCCTCTTGGTCATTCTTAGTATATCTCTTAGTAGTAAATTTTTCACCTTGAGAAGACTTTGACAAGTTGGGAAAGTTGAGAACAGAGAAAAAAATAGAAGTGGGACTTAATTAATTCAGATTTTTTCCTTATGATGATAAGCACTGTGAGGGCTCCAGGGTACACATTTGGACTCCTTAAAGATAAGTTTGAAGTTTATCTGCACAAGAGGGCGCTTTTCTCCTAGAGCAGTGGTTCCCAACCTTTTCCCACTTGTGTATCCCTTTTAAACCCATTTCTATAAATTGTACCCCTTGTTTTTAAAATAGCTGTTTTTAAATACTGACACTTATGTTCAGTGCCTATCTTAATGTAAAATAGTGGAAATGAGGTAATAAGTTAGGAAAGAAAAATTACTTCACTAAAAGTACAAACCACATTTTCACCAACGAGTTCTACCAAGCATTCAAAGAAGAATTAACGCCTATCCTCCTCAGACTCTTCCAAAAAATTGAAGAGGAAGCAATACTTCCTAACTCATTCTATGAGGCCAACATTACTCTAATACCAAAGCCTGGCAAAGACAACACAAAAAAAGAAAACTATAGACCAATATCTCTGATGAACACAGATGCAAAA